>CAWUFW010020494.1:0-149828 GCA_963921515.1 Calotriton arnoldi
GACGCAGATGGGTCCCAGTCAGGTTTCCCCTTGGCACTTGTTTACACCTGTCATGTGATTTCCAGTTTGTGTTATCTTTCAGTGATTGTGACACGTTGTGTGTGTGACTGCTGGCACTCCTCAGGGTCCGGGCTGCAATGTTGGTTGTTGTCTATGTGTGTTCTTTGTGGGTGACCTTGGCTTCTTCATTGGTGTGTGACTGTGGTTGGGATCCCATTGGTTGGTGTGGTATTGCCGTCATGTCCATGTACAGCGTAGTGTGCAGTGTGTCAGACATTCAGGAGTCTTGTTGAGTGGGCATGTGTGATGTGTTTCTGCACCTTGATTCCCACCCACCACCCTGGGATTGTCATGGGTGCATGTGCAATGTCACCAGTGCATGTGTGCTTCACTGCTGCACATTGTTGGAGGTCGAGGTGTCTGGTGTTGAGTGTGTGCAGATGAGAGTTGTTGCCCGGCTAGACCCCTGCCTCCATGTTGGCCTTGGCTTACTGGCCGTGCTGATTGATTTGTGCTTGTGTAGGTGTGATGGTAGTTTGTTGCTCAGGACACATGACTGTGGTTCACAGTGTGAACGACATTTAGCTTTGTCATCACAGTGGGATTGTAATGCAGCCCAGGGTCACCACATTGTGGGGGCCCTGGGGGTAGTGCTGTGGTGTGTCTGTGTCTTGCTGTGTCAGTTGCTGTTCCTACATGCTTGTTGTGTGACATGTGGGATTTGTGCTCCCTCTCATCTGACAATGCCTGATTGCCCACATAGGGGATTTGGATCCATGAGTTACCTTTGTTTGGCACTGTATGCACATCTGTGTAATTGGTATTCAGGCCTCCTCATGTGTTGTGTGGTTGCCTGGGGACACTGGCACCCCCTCACCTGTTGTGTTTGATGTGCAGTGTGGGTCTGCCTGTTTGTGTTTGTGCATCTGCACCACTGCATTGGCATATCTTAGGTGTGCCATTGGCTGTATGTTGTTTGGTGGGTTTCCCCTGCTGTCCCTGGGACTCCTAGGTCATCGGTCAGCACAATGATCGTGGTTTGTGTGTCCCATTGCTGCCATGGTATGGTATCTGTTCACCTCACATCTACAGTCTCCACAGGGTATCTGCATTTGTGTGCCCATTGGTGCAAATATGTGGGTCTGCATTCTGATGGTCACTTCTGTCATTGTGTCATTGATGAATGTTGACATTGTCAGCCCCCATGGGTGTTGTTTGTCTGCACATGGCCAAAGGTATGTCTTATGTGCACTGCAGTATTTGCCTCCCCCAATTTATGTTGCATGGGACACATGCACTACTTTGCCACTGATGTGTTTTATGTTCTGTGACCAGGAATCATCCATGCAGTTTGGCAGTAGCAGCTTTTTCTTTGTCAACACTTGCATTTTGGTCACAGTGATGATGGGGGTTTGGACCCCATTGCCACAATGTTCAAAATGTGCTTCAGCTATGGACCCCACACTTACATTTTGGTCACTGTGATGATGGGGGTTTGGACCCCATTGCCACAATGTTCAAAATGTGCTTCAGCTATGGACCCCACACTTACCTTTTGGTCACTGTGATGATGGGGTTTGGACCCCATTGCCACAATGTTCAAAATGTGCTTCAGCTATGGACCCCACACTTACCTTTTGGTCACTGTGATGATGGGGTTTTGGACCCCATTGCCACAATGGTCATGGCCTGCTTGCATTGTGGGGGCCACACACATATATGAGTGGCACATGTGATAGGGGGTCACATTGTATGTTCAAAGTCATGTTCAGTGTTTTAGGCATTTGACACAGTCTACACACGCTTGTCATGGTGTTGGGGGATGTCTTTTTCTTGCATTCCCTAGGTTGTGGTGTGCTGGTTGTTGTGTCATGCATTGTCCATCCTATGAGTGGGGGTGGTGTTGGTGGTAGGCATCCAGCCCCCATGGGTCAGAGGTGGTAGTAGTGACAGGCATCCAGCCCCCATGGGTAGAGGTGGTAGTAGTGGTAGGCATCCAGCCCCCTGGCTAAGGGTGGTAGTAGTGGTGGGCATCTGGCACCCCCTGGCTAAGGGTGGTAGTGGTGGTGGGCATGTGGCACCCCTGGGTAAGGGTGGTAGTAGTGGTGGGCATGTGGCACCCCTGGCTAAGGGTGGTAGTAGTGGTGGGCATCTGGCACCCCCTGGCTAAGGGTGGTAGTGGTGGTGGGCATGTGGCACCCCTGGGTAAGGGTGGTAGTAGTGGCGGACATCTGGCACCCCCATGGCTAAGGGTGGTAGTAGTGGTAGGCATCCAGCCCCCCCTGGGTAAGGGTGGTAGTAGTGGTAGGCATCCAGCCCCCCTGGCTAAGGGTGGTAATAGTGGTGGGCATCTGGCACCCCCCTGGCTAAGGGTGGTAGTGGTGGTGGGCATGTGGCACCCCCTGGGTAAGGGTGGTAGTGGTGGTGGGCATCTGGCACCCCCATGGCTAAGGGTGGTAGTAGTGGTAGGCATCCAGCCCCCCTGGCTAAGGGTGGTAGTAGTGGTAGGCATACAGCCCCCCTGGCTAAGGGTGGTAGTAGTGGTGGGCATCTGGCACCCCCCTGGGTAAGGGTGGTAGTGGTGGTGGGCATGTGGCACCCCCTGGGTAAGGGTGGTAGTGGTGGTGGGCATCTGGCACCACCATGGCTAAGGGTGGTAGTAGTGGTAGGCATCCAGCCCCCTGGCTAAGGGTGGTAGTAGTGGTGGGCATCTGGCACCCCCTGGCTAAGGGTGGTAGTGGTGGTGGGCATGTGGCACCCCTGGGTAAGGGTGGTAGTAGTGGTGGGCATCTGGCACCCCCATGGCTAAGGGTGGTAGTAGTGGTAGGCATCCAGCCCCCCCCTGGGTAAGGGTGGTAGTTGTGGTAGGCATCCAGCCCCCCTGGCTAAGGATGGTAGTAGTGTTGGGCATCTGGCACCCCCCTGGCTAAGGGTGGTAGTAGTGGTAGGCATCCAGCCCCCCTGGCTAAGGGTGGTAGTAGTGGTGGGCATCTGGCACCCCCCTGGCTAAGGGTGGTAGTAGTGGTAGGCATCCAGCCCCCCTGGCTAAGGGTGGTAGTAGTGGTGGGCATCCAGTCCCCCTGGCTAAGGGTGGTTGTGGTGGTGGGCATGTGGCACCCCCTGGGTAAGGGTGGTAGTGGTGGTGGGCATCTGGCACCCCCATGGCTAAGGGTGGTAGTAGTGGTAGGCATCCAGCCCCCCTGGCTAAGGGTGGTAGTAGTGGTGGGCATCTGGCACCCCCCTGGCTAAGGGTGGTAGTGGTGGTGGGCATGTGGCACCCCCTGAGTAAGGGTGGTAGTAGTGGTGGGCATCTGGCACCCCCATGGCTAAGGGTGGTAGTAGTGGTAGGCATCCAGCCCCCTGGGTAAGGGTGGTAGTTGTGGTAGGCATCCAGCCCCCCTGGCTAAGGGTGGTAGTAGTGGTGGGCATGTGGCACCCCCCTGGCTAAGGGTGGTAGTAGTGGTAGGCATCCAGCCCACCTGGCTAAGGGTGGTAGTAGTGGTGGGCATCTGGCACCCCCCTGGCTAAGGGTGGTAGTGGTGGTGGGCATGTGGCACCCCCATGGCTAAGAGTGGTAGGCATCCAGCCCCACAGGCTAAGGGTGGTAGTAGTGGTAGGCATCCAGCACCCCTGGCTAAGGGTGGTAGTAGTGGTAGGCATCCAGCCCCCGGCTAAGGGTGGTAGTAGTGGTGGGCATCTGGCACCCCCCTGGCTAAGGGTGGTAGTAGTGGTGGGCATCTGGCACCCCCTGGGTAAGGGTGGTAGTGGTGGTGGGCATCTGGCACCCCCATGGCTAAGGGTGGGAGTAGTGGTAGGCATCCAGCCCCACAGGCTAAGGGTGGTAGTAGTGGTAGGCATCCAGCCCCCCCTGGGTAAGGGTGGTAGTAGTGGTAGGCATCCAGCCCCCTGGCTAAGGGTGGTAGTAGTGGTAGGCATCCAGCCCCCTGGCTAAGGGTGGTAGTAGTGGTGGGCATCTGGCACCCCCTGGCTAAGGGTGGTAGTGGTGGTGGGCATGTGGCACCCCTGGGTAAGGGTGGTAGTGGTGGTGGGCATCTGGCACCCCCATGGCTAAGGGTGGTAGTAGTGGTAGGCATCCAGCCCCACAGGCTAAGGGTGGTAGTAGTGGTAGGCATCCAGCCCCCTGGGTAAGTGTGGTAGTAGTGGTGGGCATCTGGCACCCCCTGGCTAAGGGTGGTTGTAGTGGTAGGCATCCAGCCCCCTGGGTAGGGGTGGTAGTGGTGGTGCGCATCCAGGCCCCTGTGTGCATATGTGGCATTGGTGATGGGCATCCCGCCCTATGGTGCTGCTGTTGCTGGTGTAAGTAAATTCTGCATCCCTCTGTGTGTGTGTGATGTGTCGTGTACGTGTTGTATGTTTTTGTGGTTGGTGTCTGACTTACCTTCTGCGCCGTACGCGTCCGTGCCTGTTCCGGTAGTAAATGTAGAATATTGGTAGGATCGGAACGAAGGGATTCATGGTTGGTTCGTCTCGTTCGTCTTTCTCGTTGCTTCGCGTCGTCCTCGTCGCTGGCGTGTTCGCCTCGTAGCCGTGGATCGTGTTGTGGCGTGAATCGGAGCTTATGTGCGCCTCTCCCGGATGCTTTGACGTGCTGTGCGTAGCGACGGGTTCGGCGCGTACGGAAAGCGCATCGTACTTGTCCGGCCGGACGGGGCTGCATTTTCCCTTCCGTGCGACTCGATTCGGCGTTTCCGGATTCGCCTCGGTCGGCGAACAGGACCTGGATTGGGTGAGTACGACTCGGCCGGATTCTATGCTGTTGTGCGCATCGTACTTACTCGTTCGGGATGATGTACGGATCGGTCGGGAAACAGGCATTCGCATGGCTTTTTTCCCGACCGAATGGTATTGGGTGCGCCTCCGACCGAGATCGGAATCGGCCCCTATATCTTACATGGCGTAATCTTTACACTTTAAAGAGGGTTCATTTACTATTCCTACTCCAAGCTAAGTGATATTAAGGAAGATGTTAGATATTGAATGGGTTGCATTTACTATTCCCACAGTAATATAAGCTATCTTGGGGAAGGTGATGGACTGTGAAAGGGGTAGCTTAACTTTCTCCTCTCAAATCTAAGGTACACTTGGGAAAGTGTTGGACATTGAAGGGGTTACATTTACTATTCCCCCTCCAATCTAAAGTGCATTGGGGAAGGCATTGGGTGTTAAAGGGGTTAAGTGTACTATTCCCACTCTAATATAAGCTGAATTGGAGAAGGTGTTGGACATTAAAATGGGTGGATTTACTATTCCTACTCCAATCTGAGCTACACTGGAGAAAGTACTTGGCATTAGAGGGATTAAATATACTTTTATAACGTCAATCTAAATTACATTGGGGAAAATGTTGGAAATTGAATGGGTTAAGTTTACTAATTCCACCCCAATTTAAGCTATACTGGGGACAACATTGAACTTTAATGGGGATATATTAACTATGTCTAATTTAAAAAAATAATATAAATACAATAATATTCTAAATGAATAAAATAGCATTTTTAATTTTAACTACATCTAAATGAGTAAATATGACATACATAAATAAATTAAGTTATGGATTATTTATTAAATAATCATGATTTCTTCACATTGTTATCAAATTCTAAAATATATTCGCTATTAAATAAAATCTATAACTTTATATCTTTAATACAATAATTGCTATCACTAATTTCTATATTGTTTATATAAAAAATGCTAAAAAATAAAAAAATCTAATCATCTTTTCACTTTTTCACCTAAAAAATAGTATACATTTTTAAATAAAAACATTTAAAAATTACATTAAAAATGATATCATTTACAAGGCAGTTTCTTTGTACTGCAAAACTTAGCTGTTGCTCCCGGTGCCTAGCCTCCTGAGGAAGCCACTCGCGTTTCGATAATTAGAGCTATGAAGGCGGCACCCCAGGATGTTCGTGCAAAGTTCATTTATTACACCACAGCAACCAAAATATGATGTTTCGACCTTAGTCTTCCTCACATCATTTATGCTACCCACTATCACTCTACCTATATAGCATTTAATGTTAAGTTATGTTATGTTATAGGTATTTGTAGAGCGCTAACTGTTACCCGAAGGTGTCCTGGCGCTGTGTGAAGGCCTACTGCAGCTAAAGACGGAATGCGAATTTAACCAGATTAATTTGAAAACAACCACGTTTTCAGTGCTTTCCTAAAGGTCAAAAGATTAGTCATGCTTCTCAAGGATAGTGGCAGAGCATTCCATGCTTTGGCCGCATTAGCTACAAAGCTTCTGCCACCCCAGTTGGCTTTTTTCACCAAAGGAACAGTCACGAGTTTTGCATCAGATGACCGCAGTGCTCTATTTGGTGTATACCAGCGAAAGCGCTGTTTTAAAAATTCGAGTCCGGTTCCCTGGAGGGCTTTAAAGACCAGACATAGAGACTTGAATTGAGTCCTTTTCCTGATCGGCAGCCAATTAAGTTTTTTAATTTTGGCTGAAATTGATTCGAACTTTGAAGTAGATGTAAGAAGTCTGGCCGCTGCGTTCTGCAGAATCTGTAGTCTATTCATCGAACCTTCATGGATCTTAAGATATAGACTATTACAATAGTCCAATTTGGACATTATTAGTGCAGTAACAACTGTTTGTTGCGCATCTTTGGGTAGTAGTGGCATTATTTTTTTGCAAGATTTAAGGATATACGATGTTGAAGAGGCCACTGTGTTCACATGGTCCCTGAAACTTAATTTATCGTCTATCCATACTCCCAGATTCTTCACCTTCCTCGTAGGAGTGGGGAGCGGACCTGAAGCCTCCGGCCAACATTCAGGTGTCCAAAAATTGGAGTTGTTACCGAACAATACAACCTCCGTTTTGCCGGAGTTGAGTTTCAGGCAGTTTTGGGCCATCCATCCCCCCACGGCGTTCATACAGTCCTGCAACCTCGACGCGGTTTCCTGGATCACTCCTGGTTGTAATGTCACCACAATTTGGGTGTCATCGGCGTAGGAGGTCAGCATGAAACCAAAAGATTCAACTAGGGGTGCCAATGAAGACACATAAACATTAAAAAGTGTTGGGCTCAGCGACGACCCCTGTGGCACACCACAGGGCAGGGAGAACGACTCTGCTTCAAATTTATCCAGGGCCACCGTCTGCATTCTGTCCGAAAGAAAGGAATTGAGAAGTTTCCAGGCAGTGCCCTTGACTCCTATCTCATCCAATCGGCCCATCAGCAAAGCATGATGGACTGTGTCGAACGCCGCAGACAAGTCTAACATGATCAGTACTGCCTTCCCTCCTTGGTCCAGAATGGTCCTAATCTCTTCTGTGGATTTAAGGAGCGCGGTTTCCGTACTGTGGCCCTGTCTGAACCCGTACTGAGTTGGATTCAGTGCCTGCGAGTCATGCAGAAATTTATTAAGTTGAGCATTCATATTTCTTTCTATCATTTTTGCCGGGAATGGTAGTCTAGATATAGGTCTAAAATTATTTGAGTCATTGGCATCCAGGTTGGGTTTCTTCAACAGGGGCAGAATTGATGCATGTTTCCAGTCCCTGGGAAAATAACCGTCTGTATACATTATATTAAAAATGGAAGTCAGTTTTCGTGACACTGGCTCTGCAGCTAATTTTACTACCGAACTCGGACATGGATCATACGGGGAGCCTGACTTCACTTTTGCCAATAAATTGAGAGTATCTGATTCCGTTAAAAAGGCAAAACTATCTAATCGTAGGGCATCCTTTTCTACTTTCATTTGATCCATTGCCAAATCACTCATTATTTTAGATGAGAAGTCCGAGAAAGTTAAGAAAATACCATTAACTTTATCGAAAAAGAATTTGGCAATTTTATTGCACAGCTCTTGACTAGCTGGAATGGTGGGAGAGCATGGGTGGGCTAAGTTATTTACTATTTTAAAAGCTCTTTTGGTGAGTTTTCGGCAAATTTGATTTTTTAGAAAAATACTCTTGTTTTGTCCTTTGAAGCAGCTGTTTGTAATATGCAAGGCTTACTTTATATTCCTTTTTATCCCTTTCCTTGTATTCCTTCCTCCAGTTTCTTTCCAGGAGCTTACAGGCCAATTTTTGGTTCCTAAGCTCCTGAGAATACCAGAGGAGGAAGGGTGCTGTCTGGTATTGCGCAGGCGTTTTTTGGAGCTAACTTATTCCCTGCTGCTACTAGCCATCTTGTGTAAGATCCAGTTGCCTCGTCCAGATCACTAGGTGTTGGGGTAGAAGTAGAGGTCAGCAGTTGATGTAACTCCTCTGCTTCTATTTTATTCCATGCTCTTTTCTCTAAATATTTTGTTGATAATTTCGGAATCGTGCGGTCCGGTATGGTGAGCTCAAACAAAACTGCTGCGTGGACTGACCAAACTAAGGGAAGGATACTCGTGACAGATAGCTGCAAATTGTTAGAAAAAATGCCGTCTAACGTATGGCCAGCCTGATGAGTTGCACCTGTCACCTGTTGATCTAAGTTTCCACCCTTCATCAGATCCAGCAGACTGTTAGTATCTGAGTTAGAGGGTGACTCGAGATGATAATTAAAATCTCCTAAAATAGTATAGGAATTGGTGCTTATTCCTTTTTCAAGTATGCTACCTACATGTGTTAAGAATCGTCCTCTCGGGCCCGGCGGCCTATAAATGAGAGAGCCTCTAAAAGTATAATGGTGCGACAAATTAATACAAAACTCCAACGCTTCACATTCCTCATTAACTATAGGATTAAAAGACGCCGTGATAGAATTATGGTAGATGACCGCTAATCCACCCCCTTTCCTCTGTAATCTGTTTAGCGTGTAACAGAGGTAGTCGGGAGGTGTGGCTTTCACCAAGTCGGGACCGGACGCCTCGTCCGTCCATGTTTCGGTAATAAATGTAACAAGTAACTTCTCATCCTCAATAAGAGAGGCAGCTTCTAATCTATGTTTAACCAGAGACCTTGCATTGAAAAGGGCACATTTCAATCATTCTGGTCATTCTGGGAATCGTCGTTCCTATGAATATCCTGTGAAAATATGTGAACACCTTATTTTTCCACGCAAATCAAAGCAACTGAACCCTCTAGTGGGATATTTCTAATGATTACATGTTACTGCTCCTATATAAAATATTACCCCCAATCTCTCAAATCAGTTTGAATGTCTACACGGACCATATCCCAACAGATAGTTCAATTGCTTGTGTATAAAGATTGCTTTGAGGTTTGCCTGTTCCTAGTAGAATAATTTCTAAGTTATCAAAAATATCACTTAGATACTACAAGGTCTAAGATGCATTTTCCTATTGATTAGTGTTCCTTTCCCTGCTTTCACTTCACTTATCGATTTCCTCTTTTTTTGACTGAACCCGCACACCCAGACAGATCAGCAGCCCCCCCAACGCCTTGAGACCCTCACCGGTGAGTAGCCACACTATGCAAACTCCTGATTGATTGACTTTGCATTTTCCTCAACTTCTTTCCTACCACCTCATATTCTCCTAGTCTTAGTGAATAGACAATTGTCTCAAAATTAAAAAAAATTGGAAAACAAGAGTTTTTTCGCTATTTCCATGACTCTTTCTTTTGTCTTGTACCTTGGCAAACAATATTAAAAGAGGCACACCTTTAATTCTGGCTCCATCCATTCTCACCTTAAACGTTTACTGGCACGTACATGGAGTTGGTAGCCAAGTTGACTAAACCAGAATGCATTTGAGGTTGGCTGAAATATCAATCAGAAATGTATGAAATTGAATGAAGGGGAGAGGAAAATATTGTAACAGGAAGAAATAAAGAAAAATTGTTAGAAGAGGTACTTGACAGGAAGTTAAGTGCAGGAAGGAATTAATTAGGGAAGAAATTAAATAAGAGGATGTAGTAGATAAAGGGAGTGAATATTAGATGAAAGATTGGAGGGAGAAACAGAAGATGGCAGTTAAGAGAACGAGGAAGGGGAGAACGTGTGGGAAGGATCTGTAAAGACAACTAAAAGCATGCCATTCAATAGCAAAGGGCATTACGATAATCTGGATGCATGATGTTGGAAAAAGCTGATTCTGGCTTCATAGATTCCTTGTCTTGCCGTTCATGAATGCTTAGCAGGTTTAAAATCCATATTAGTAGTTAATAAGTAAGGCAATTATAGAGTGCGCGAATGCCGAGGCGTCTTGGTGCTAGAAATGTAACTAGTCACGAAAGCTGCTCCAGAGAGGGAAGTATTGCATTTTTCCTTGGACGGAAAAAGCCAAGTCTTGAGCATTTTTCTGAACATGAGTCTATTTGGTTGTAGTCTAGTTTCGACCGGCAGCAAAGTCCAAAGCTTAGCTGCCTGATGGAAGAGGCTTCTTCCTCCCATCTAGCCCTTCGAATTTTTGGGGCCTGAACTAGTCCTTTATTGGCTGATCTTAGGTCACGCCACGGGACGTGCCATGAAAAATGTTTCTGAAGATCCAAAGATCCCCCTCCATATAATGCTTTATGCACCAGACACAAAGTCTTGAATTCAATGCGTTGCTGGACCGGAAACCAATGAAGCTCCCTAATACTGTTGGAGATGGGATGGAATTTGGGGATGTTGAGCAGCAGCCGCGCTGCAGCATTCTGCAGAGACTGAAGTTTTAATAGTTGGCATTTTTCAATGCCAATAAAGAGTTCATTGCAGTAATCAATTCTAGAAAGAATTAAGGCGACTACCACAGATTTTCTGAGATCTTGGGGAATGAACTGAAGTATTTTACGCAGAATCTTTAGGAGGAAGATGCACGAGGAAGTCAGGAGATTGAGCTGACCTGCAAAATTGAACTGATTATCGAACATGACTCCTACGTTTCTAACCTTTTCAATGGGGTCAGGACACCGTCCTGCCTCAGCTGGCCACCACAAATGATTCCAGAGTGATGGTCCCTTCCGAACTCCACCACCTCCTTTTTATCTGTGTTCAATTTAAGGTAATTCATATGCATTCACCCAATGATGTGCTTCAGACAGTTATAAAACATCCCAGCCATTGTTTCTACACTCGAAGATATGGATATGACTATCTGGGTGTCGCCAGCATAAGAAACCAACGAGAAACCGTGTGCTTTGATCAGCTTAGCCAGAGGAGTAACGTAGATGTTGAACAGGGTGGGTGACAATGCTGAACCTTGAGGAACTCCACACGGGAGAGAAAAGGCCTCTGACGTAAGGTTACCCCAGCACAACCTCTGTTCCCTGGAGGTAAGTAAAGAGGTGAGTAGGGTTTGAGCCGTTCTCTTGATTCCGATTGACTTCAGCCTCTGCGTTAGTACCAGGTGGTTACAGTATCAAAAGCTGCTGAGAGGTCCAGTAGAATGAGGACGGCTCTCCCCCTACTGTCCAGCTGTTTACATATCTCCTCGGTGGCCATGACTAAGGCTGAATCTGTGGAATGATGTGGTCAGGAGCCATGTTGGGTGGAGTCTAAGAGGCCGTTGGATTCTAGGTAGCATGCTAGATCTTGATTGATGGATTTTTCTAGAATTTTGGCCGCAAGCGGTAGCCAAGATATTGGCCGGTAGTTTTTAACTTTGGTGGGGTTTGAGGGTTTCTTCAAAATGGGCCTTATACAAGATTTCTTCCAGGAAGAGGGGAAGGTACCAGACGTAAGAACGTTGTTCAGAAGTGTCCAAAGCCATGTAAAGTATAGCGGGGCAGGGATCTGCCGGGGAGCTAGATTTAATAGATAGTAGAAGGTCATTTACTTTCGGAACGGTTAGAAGGGAGACACCAGACAGTTGACAGGTAGTAGAATTTTAAGGAATAGCATCCTCTATTAGCATCATATTGGCCTCAATAATTAGTACTTATAGTGTGCAGAATGATAACAGCAGACTCTATCTCAGATGGCTGCAGCTCAGGTAATAGATTGCTGGACCCATCCCCTAACAAGGCAGTGTTTCACAGAACATGAGCGATTGGCCATCGGTGTAGAGCAAGTCAAAGAAGTTATGGCATATATTCACATATTCCTCAAATCCACATCCCACTACGGAAGAAGAGGTAAGTGGTTCAGGTGTTGAAAATATTATCTTTTCTTCCTGAATCTTTAAAGAAATATGCAGTAATAGCTCAGTGTCAAAATGCTTTATTTTCTTGTGAGCTTTCTGTGATGTTAGAGGATCCAACGTCAATTTTTGTGATGCCATCAGTGTTAATGGTCGTGAGATGCAGTGTCTTCAGGGTCAAAGGGAATGTAATGTCAGGTCCTGTTGCCTCAATGGCCCAAAGACAATGGAATCTGGCCCTTACCCCTCAAGCTGCTATGCGAGGTTGAGAGCTATGAGGTCAGCTGGGAATTGCTATTTCATTTTAGTCTGAGCCCAATAACTTACATTTTGAAAAAAAGGAGAATATCTTGTATAGATTCTCCTGACAAGCCAGTAGTATGCTTTTCCAAAGCATGTGACCAAAGGCAACTGCACAAAATATTCACAAATATTTTTAATCCATTTCAGACTGCAAACTAATACAACGTGAAAAAGCATAGTGAACGACATAAACTCTTATTTTCGAATTTGTGAAACACATGGAGCAACATTTAAACATTGCTTAGGAAAGCAAAAAATGAAAAGCACAAGATTGCAAGCAGAGCCCAGGGCAGGCAAGGCCGCAGCGCAGTGGGGAACGAGTCTCCATGGCAACAGAACAGAGCTCACGGTTTCTTAAGGAGACAGTACACCCTTAAGCCATGCACAACACTAAAATATGTTGGCTCTTTTTACACTGTGGGCAATGAACTGATAATCTGAAAGCGCCCTCCCACCAAGCAGTTGAGCAGGGACTCTGCAAACGCATCAAGATCAGCGTTTCCATGCATTTTACTGTTTGGCAACGTGCTTTTCCCGAGGGGTTGATTCCACAGATGTTAGCTGCCTCAGGATTTGGCAGCTAACCTCAATGTGGCAGTCTAGAGCGAGGCGAAGCATTCACACAGTTGAGCGTTTGAATTCATTTATGTTTGGTCGATATACCTAGTTTTAGGATTACATTTATTACGTTGTTAGATGTGATTGCTGTTTAGCTAACTATCTTGCATCCAAATAAAACATTTTTATTGCAGCTGGGAAATGTCAAAGCAATTTGTTTTAGCTTTTCTTAAAACATTTCTATTTTCTTCTGTTTTTTTTTATATTATACATTGTTAAGGCACGTTCGAGTTTCACACAAGAGCTGAAAAGGCACCAGTAATACACATGCGCTATAGTTACAATGACAGTATATAAACATATTTCTTCACCCTGCACACAACGTTTCCAGGTTCAGTGAAATCAGTCTTCAATACATAGCGAACATTGGTACCAGGGGCGATATCTCTTAAACAATTTCTGTTTCAGCAGTATTAGAATATCTTAAAGGTAGTGACAACATCACATAGACGGATTTGAATGGGCGATTTTTACATTTGTTGGTGGTAAAAGATGTCAGCAGTATTTTACTTTGACAGCAGTAAATTTTATAGTGTTTCATGTTTGTTTGCACCTTATTTATTGACCCAGACAATGGATTTTTTTTTCATTTTTGCTAGTGGCATTTCAATAAATACCATGTGGGTAATTAAATTTCAATATTACCCTAAGCTTCTGTCCCCTATTAAACTCAAATACAGCTGAGAGAAAAAAAATCTTCACCTGGGGAATGTAAAGCAAAACGACGTGCAAGAGTGCTTGATTAATCGATCGTATTAGTGGCGGGAGAGAGAAACAAAATTACAAAAATATATAAAATCAGAATTGTCTTGCTTTCCGTGCGTAGTTTTCAAAAGTAAGAAATTAAGCTTACTGATGATTCTGGTGTTATCAAGCTGAGCATGGATACGGAACCACAATAAGTCATATCATATCAAACTTAGCTTGGGTTGCCTCTTGCCTTGCGGCAAGGTCGATATTTTTTATGTAAAGGCTGGAGGAAAGTATAGGAAAACAATGAACAATGGGGCATATTCACAAGGAGTTATCGCCGAATTAACAGCACTTTATCGCAGCCAAAGTCGTGATAAATTTACCTCCCCATTCACAAGCCGGTGTTAACAGCCCACAGCACCAGTTTACCCGTGATAGCAACCTCAAAAAACATCGCCACAGAGGACCCCCGCAAATAACGCTAATGAGATGCAGAGTGGGCGTTCCCGTGACAAAAGCCGAGCCAACAGCACACCTCAACATTCACAACGACCAGCCACATCCGCGATAAAAACACAAAACAGGCGATAAGGCGCGTTAGCACCAGGAAATCTACACCTGCTCTGACCTGGTGTAAAGTCGGACGGCAGTCAGCAACCAGCACCACAAAAGGGAGCACAGCCCAGGGCCACATCCCAAGGGCAACAGATGCCATGGAGCCACTCATCATGCAGCCCGGACACCCAAGAGGGCCACAACACCCAACCCCACCACCCCAGGACCCCATCCCACACCCGGAACACCCCCCCCCCGGACCACCACAGACGCAGCGCAGACAAAGATAGTGGAACCCCAGGAAACTTACCAGCCACACAGACCCAACATCGGACAATGTCACCCTCCACTACAGGCTGAAAGGGACAACCAACCTACGCATCCTGACCATCATCGCCTAACAGGCCTACGGCAACAACGCAGCGGACAACCAACATCCCACCCCACACAAAGCTGATGGCGTGGCTGCACCTGTTGGCCCCTGGGATCCCCCATCCAACACCCGCCAGAGTCAGAGGAGTATCACAGCCAGCCACATCCAAGTCCCCCACACCTGTCCTGGACATCACCATCACCCTGGTACCCCAGTCCATGTTGGATCCTCACTCTGTTGTTGTTGTGTCAGGTCATGTCGGGCTGTGTCCGTACTCCCTACTCCTTGCACCCTCTTCACACTGATGACTGTGGCCTGGGTTTCCTCCTGCTTCTCCTGTGGCGCTGGGCTGCCACCTCCTGTCGCCGTTGCTGCCTTCCTTTTGGCAGCGGGTTTGTACCTGGTTTAGGTTGTCAGGTCCTGCCGGCGCCTCTTGGCCTCCTGGATTGGCCTCCTGGGCACTGCGACTGCATTCCAGGTGGTCTGCTTGTGGGTCAGTTGCTGGTAGTGTTCTGTCGCCACCGTGGCCTTGGTCTTGTTTTCCTGCGGTCTGCACCCCGTCTTCCTCTCCCTTTTCTCCTTGGCCTTCCCCGAGCCAGTTGTTCCTTGCTGGTGGTCTGTGGGGGTTGTGGGGTTCGCGTTGCCCTCTGCGCTGGGTCAGGGTGCATCCATGTTGCTACGTGCTTTGGCTTGTTTCTTGTGTGTTGTGTCTGTGGTTTTTATGGTGCTATTTCCCAGCAGACGCGTGGGATTTGCAGGCCTGAGGCTGCTTTTCGCTACTTTTTGCACCGCGATTGGCCTCATCGCATGATTTCTCGCGTTTTGCATTTTTTCGGCGTGGTGTTGATTTTCACGCTGGCATTTGACGCGTTATCTGGTGACTATCGCATGGTACCGCCTTGTTGTGAATTCCACGTTGACACGGGGTTATTTTCCCGTGATGGGCTGCGATATTGAAAGTTGCGTTACGCTACTCTTGCGGTAGTTATCACACGTTCTTGTGAATATACCCCAATGTGTATTCTTTTAATTTGAAATTAATAACTTGACACTTGGAAACCATCAGTGGCAGCGGGCACGGCTCGGGAGTGGCGAGCAGGGGCGCGCGGGTCTCAATGGAAAAAAAAACGATTAAAATTTACCTTGCCACCGGGTCCCGCGTCTCTGCACCTGCTGTCCTGCAACTGACTCCGGGAACAGGAAGCACATCCAGTCTCCCCTGACCAATCATAATGCTGCAATGCAGTGTTTTGATTGGTCTGAGCACCGTGACACGACGCTCAGCCAGGGGCTGGAGGGGTGGGCATGTTTTCCACACAGGCTGTAATGCAGCCTGCATGGAGAACAGGGAACGTGTGCATGACTGTTTTGAGTGGCCTGAGAGGGCCAACCAAATAGTCATTGCGCACTTAGGAGGGCTGTACCAGTCCTCCCCTGCTCTGCAGCCTCACTCCGCCCCCTCACGCAAGCAGGAGGACAAAATAAAGTGGTAATAAAATTAGTTGTTATCATTTTATTTTTTCCTTTCTTTTGCTGCTGCAGAGTAGTGGGGCGCCTTAGCAGAGGAGCCGCCACTGGAAACCATGCAGCAAATAGCCCGAGAGCCTGGCGCGATTTCACATTACTCCAGGTCCTGTCCGACTATTATAAGTGCATTATATCCTAATGCACTTGCAATAAGTGTTGGAATATCTTTTATGCATGTGATGGAGCATCCATCTGCCAAACTCCAAATCAGTCACTATGTTGCAGCAGCTGTAACTACACTCACATATATGCTAAGGGCAATGGAACTAGCTTTTCTATGCTGAATATAAAAGACTGGTGAAAAGCACACAGTTTATTCAGAACATGAGCAGTCAGTAGCGCAGAAAGAGAGTGTATCATGGACAATAGTGCCCCCTGGCTGCTGTTTAAATTATGAAATACAGCAATAATTAGGGTTCAATGGCCCCTCAGGCTTCAAGGCCCTGGTGCTATTGCACCTGCTACACCCCTTGGGAGTGGCCCTTTAAACCAAGCAGAAATGTATCACTCAAGCAGTAAGTTTGGGTATTTAATTGTAGCAACAATAGTGATTCACTGTGGTGCTGTGCAAATATGAGGGTTGGTAAAAAGCAATAAATGTATATCAATTAATGCAAGAAGTTTGATAGAGCCTCAAATATTGTACATAATTATCAGGAAACAACAGTTGTGTTATAATTCATGTGGGATGTAAAAGTATGAAGCTTCAAATAATATACATAAAAACATGATCAATGAAAAAACAAAAAAATATAAAAGTACTTACCCAAATACTGATTTGTGCTCAGTCATCATACAGTGTTAAAGGTGCAAATAGAAAGCGTGTGTATGAAAAATGTCCTAAAAAGAAGGTATGCAGAAAGCTACCATATTTCAATTAGGCCTGGGCAGTGAATTCCGCTTTGTTCGCGGAGTTTGCGGTGTTTTTGCACTCCGTGGAGCACACAGGTCTGAAAAATTCCGCTCTGCTTAGCGGAGTTTGTTCCTCACTTGCCGTCATCAAGTTGGAGAGCGCGAGCGAGGAAAATCCACCTCCCGGTGAGATTTCTCAACGCAGCCAGGCAGATTTCTCAACGCAGGCGGTCGTGGATGGTCGCAGCTGCTCGCGTCGAGAAACATTCCGTTTGCGTTGAGAAAGCAGCTGCTCAGGTAGAAAATCTACTCGAGCAGGAAAAAAAGCAGCACCCTCTTGCTCTGCGCATGGTGCCGTTTGCGCTGATTTTACAGTGCTGGATAAACACCTGGCGCTGAAAATCAATGTGAACGGCATGACCAAACACACTCTGCGGCTTGCGGAACTCCACGTAGCGGGCTCAGTTTTTTGGTCACTTTCTGGAGCTCTGCTAGGGCTAAAGTTATAGCCAAGTCAAAAAATGATTTTCCTATGGAAACTAGGTCCTAACTGTAACTACCTACTGGCGACCGTAACTTGGCTATAACTGTGGCGTCATTTGACCAACCTGCATAAACTTTTGCCAAATAAGTGTCACGGTGGGTACTATTGATTGGGAAAATTTGGGGTTGATTCGTGCAGTGAAGACCAAGAATTTGGGGCGTGAAATAAGGTTGCTTTTTTAATGTTAATTCCCATCTGAACCTTTAGCCACCTCTACAGCCCAAACCACTGAACGGACTTACAACAAATTTGGAAGGGGGTTAGATGTTGGTTCAAGGAAGTGACTTTTGCTTATTTGGTGTAAATCTGTTCAGTAGTTTTGGAGAAATTTAAAGTTTTAAATTATAGTGATATCTCTGGCCGCGGAAATTTTGCGGTGGTTTGGCGATGAATCGCGGATGCCTGTGCCAACGGGAATGCTCTGATCGGCTGGATGCAACTTGAATAGAATAGAAATTGATTTTTTAAATCGTGTGCGATATTCGCGACTATGCCGTGACCATCAGAGCGGCCCCCGTGTACCATCACAGTGACATCATGACTGTCAACGTCGTCGCAAATATTGGTGAAAATATTTTTAAAAATCAATGAATCATTAATACATTGTTATAGAGATATTGATAAATGTTTTTCTAGAGTTATTTATATAGCGAGTTATCTACTGTGATGGTTAGAATTAATTATATAGCTGCAATTTTTTAATGTGGTGGTGGCTATTGAATTCCAGATTTTGCTTTCTGCTTTTGCTATGTAACCGCGGGGATTACGATTACCGATGTCATCGGGATCTCCGGCCTCATAACTAAAACTGAAAACAGGTTTTAGAGATGGTTGTTCTAGAAATACACAAGAAAAACTTGAGTTTGAAGTTTTTTTTTTTTAATGGTTTTATATAGCGCTGGCCAGACCCGAAGGTATCGGAGCGCTTTACAACCTTTTGTCATGTAGCAATCGAATACAAAGTAGAACAATATAAACACAATATAAACACAATAGTAAACACATTGATCCGTGACAAATCATGTTCAGGGAGGGGGGACAAGATTGCAATCGAATACCGAATAAAACAATAGTAAACACATTGGTTTGTGACGAATCCTGTTCGGGGAGGGGGGCAAGGGAGCAAGTCAAGAGGTAGGTGGTGTAAAAGTCTTCTTATCGATGGGACTGTAAACTCCAATGGGCAAGATTCTGCGTTGGTTGGCAGCTATCCCTTCGGAAGAGATCGGTTGAGGTAGAGGTCTCTGAGCTGGCTTTTGAATTATATGAAGGAGGGGTTTGTCCTGATATGGACTTGGATGGCGTTCCAGATTTTGGGTGCATTACCGGAGAAGGAGCGTGATAAAGTTTTTTGTTTGCGAGTTTTCAGAGGAATGAAAAGTAGAGTGTTTGTACTCCTGAGATTCCTTGTCTGACCAGCCGTTTTGAATTTGGAGGCCAGGTAGGCAGGTTTGCCAGTGTGCAGGGCTTTGTGTGTGAGACAAGCAGTTTTGAAGCTTGCACGCATTTCGATTGGGAGCCATTTTAGCTCCCTGAAAGCGGGAGAGATGTGTTCGTATTTCTTTACTCCAGTGACCATCCTGGCAGCTGCATTTAGAGTTGATCGAAGGGGAGCGAAGTGAGATTTTGCCGTGCCTGTGAGGGTTGCATTCCCGTAATCCAATCTGGACAGAACCAGGGATTGTGTGGCCTGTTTGAGGTCATTGGGAGGGATGAAGGGTTTTATTTTGTTGAGTAGTTTTAGGTTGAGGAAGGCGCTCTTTGCGGTGTTCTTGATATGTTTGACCATGTCTAAGTTTGGGTCCAGAGTGATTCCCAGTGATTTTACGGAGTCTGCAGTCAGATGAGATTGCAGTTGAGAGCATCAATGGTTTTTATCGATTCTGTGATTTGGGGGGTCTGCTCTTTGTTGGATATTAGAAGGATTTCCGTCTTGTCTTGGTTGAGTTTCAGGTGGTTGAGGGATAGCCCGCATTGGACTTCTCTTAGAGTGTCGTTTAGTCTCTAAATGTCACCAATGGAGGAAGTTTCTAGGTAGATCTGTGTATCGTCTGCATAGAGGTGGAAGGGGATGTTGGCTTTTTTGAGTATGGTGGTGAGGGGCTCCATGTAGATGTTGAATAGTGATGAGGAGAGAATTGATCCTTGGGGGATGCCCCTGCTTACGGGGAGTAGGTCAGACGTGAAGTTTTTAATTTTTATTTTTTGGGAGCGGTTCTGCAGAAAGGAGGTAAGCCACTGTAAAACCACCTCTTCTGCTCCAAATCTTTCTCGGAGTACATTAATGAGCAATTTGTGGTCTACCGTGTCGAAGGCTGCAGATAGGTCCAGGAGTATAAGCAGACAGCATCGGTCCATATCGAGTGATTTGTGGACGTCATCTATGACATTCAGGATCGCTGTCTCCGTGCTGCAACCTTTTCTGAAACCCGATTGGTGAGGGTCTAGAAGGGTGTTGCTGTCCATGTGTTGGGTAAGTTGAAGGAGAACACATCTTTCCAGGATTTTGGCTAAGAAAGGGAGATTGGATACGGGCCTGAAGTTATTGAGATCATTTGGATCAGAGCCCGTTTTTTTTAGTAGTGACGTGACTTGGCCGATTTTGAGACAGTCTGGCATGATCCCGGTTGTCAGGGAGCTATTTATAATCTTGGTCCAGAGCGGGGCTAAGGTGTGTTTGAGCTTTTTTGCCAGTTGGGCAGGGATAGGGTCCGCAATGTGTGATGAGGGATTGGATCTGGTAATCATTTCGATGATTTCTGTTTCAGAGATGGGGTTGAACGACTTCCAGTTGGTATGGGGGTGCCTGGGAGGGTTGTTTTCTTCTTTGCCATGGGGTGGGCTTTCGCTGGGTGGACGAAGGTGGTCGTTCAGGGAGAGCTCAATCTTGGTGATTTTATCGTTAAAGAAACTGGCAAAGTTGTCACATAGGTCTTTGGAAGCCTGCACTGAGGTTGAGGGAGGCTTGTAAGTTTGTTGTTTAATGAGATTAAAGAGTTCTTTGGGACGGTTTTTTGCATTGTCTAGTGCACCACAGAAGAAGGAAGTTTTTTTCATTTTTGAAGTGTACAGAAATAAACCCCTAGTGCCGTGGTTCCCAAACTGTGCGCCGCGGCACCCCGGTGCGCCGTTAGGAGTAGCCAGGGGCGCCATGCACGATGTGGGAAAGATAGCGTGTGCTGAGGAAGCTTCTAATCATGTAGTTGTGAGAATGTGAACAGTTAACTACATCTCAGCCTGAAGACAGCAAGTGAAGCTTATTTAAATTACACCCAGCCGCAGCGCAACACACGGGGGAGTTTCAAATGCTACCTGTGTATCCCGGAATCATGGTTTGGCTCAAGAGGGCACGGCCGCTATACGCGCGTAGGACGTGCTTTCACGTAGCCTCCGCATATGCAGCAGACTGTCGAGCGTTATTGTTGCTATTGTTCAGCTGTGCCTCTGAGGACCCTCTTCACAACTTACAAGTAGGTTATTTGCACACTAGAATACTCCTTGCTTTAAGGTTAACTGCACAGAAGGGGGACATGAAAAAACTTGTGACCCCCAAGCCGGTGTGTTTATGCTGGCTGCTGTTCCTGCACATTGTTCTGTGAAGAAAGACCGCGCCGGAATTTACTAGGTAGAAATTCCAGTGGGCAAACTCGCTGTGGAAATAGGCTACATTGCAGCCTGGATTAGTTTCCCGGCCCCAGTCTGACCCTCAGCCAAGGCCAGGCAGGAAGAATGTAATAAATAACCCGTTTCTTTCTCAGCCTCAGTGAAAGCAGTTCCTCCTTCTTCCCTCAGTATATTTCTCCAGGTTAGTGACAAGAGTAAGGCCTCCCAAATTAAATGAGTAGTATACCTTATCTGGAACTGGTACTACCCTCTGAAGCTATTTCTTACATCTGAAGATGTATTTCACCTAGAGAAAATTTAGTGTTATGAAACCACTGGACGCACTTACATTTTCTCCACTTTTGTCCGATTCAGAAAAGCTTCCCTTGAACTCGGGATAAAGATTTTGGAGCTCATTCTGAGTGGTCTGACGTGGTTATTTCTGCTTTAATTTGGGTTAATTACTGCTGCACAATTACCATCTTTACTGATTGTCGAGTTAAAAACAGTCAAAGTGTGTTTCTGCTCACATTTTCACTTGCTGAAAGCAAGTAGGAAATATAAACAGAGAAGTACCTGGAATTCAAGGATTGCACGCTGTTAAATCACCCCAGACTGGGTCACCTATGTTTTATATCTGGAAAGAGGAGTGCGGCACAGGGATGAGAGAAATACAGGAAACTAAAAGTGACACCAAGACTTTCAGTCTGAGAAAACAAGGGCAAGCAGCAGGTGGAAGAAGGAATACACGGGGGTAAAACAATGCGTGAAAGAATCAAAGGGGAAGAGAAGGAAAGCAGGACATAAAGGCAGAGAGAGGGAGAAATAGAATGTATGAAGAGGAAAGGCAGCAACAAGAGGTGGAGAAACGAAAAGGATGAGGGAATAGAAGACGCTTTAGCTTTTTCATAATTGAAAGTTTCACAAAGCGTCATTAACTGACCATAAAAAGATACAGCAGGGGTTGCAACAATGCAAGCTTCCTTTAATGCAAAGAACAGGCACGCCTTTAGCTGCTCTTTGGCTCTTTTTTAGTGTTTAGTAGTGCATTCTAGGGCTTGTAGTTTGTCTTTTTTACATTATGAGTATTATCTCACAACTCATGGCAAGCGATAGTTAATAGGTGACTCTGAGTCTGAGAGGATTAGGGCGGGCAGCGGGCCGTGCCTGTGCAGGGAGGCCAGAAAGTGCCAAAAAGCCAAGTGTTGCAGCCCGCATTTTAATTCATGTGCCATTATAGAGGAAGCCCCCACAGCCAGCAGGAATTTTCACTAACGTTTCAAATAAGAAGATGTACAGACAGGACAATTAGCCTGATGTATATTTAGTGCTGCTGAGCCGAATATGGCAGGTTATTTCTGAATAACACAAATGATTGTACCGCCATTTCGTTATTTCTAATTTAAGGACTGGTCAACAGTGTTTTGTGATGTTTCGTGAATTGTCAGATTTGTTTTTATGTTGTTTCTGTCAATTTTCATAAATGATGTGTGTATTTTTGTTTTTTTGAATTTCAGCACTTATTGTTCTTCCTGGTGACGAACTTAAATGTCGGTATTGTGTGCTTTGAAAAATTAATGAATAAAGATAAGGTGGATTAGATACACCGTAACTACTTTTGTTGCGAAGGTAGTTCTTTTTGAGAAGTTTTAGTTGGGAATGTTCGTCCAAACATTTTTCATGTTTTTTTTTTTATTATAGAGGAAGCGGCCGTGATTATTAGGCGGCTGTTTGGCTCTGATAGCTCGGAGTTTCAGAGTTTTAAAATTGGGCTGCAAAACTTGGCTTTGGCAATTGCTGGCCTCGCTGCACATGCCCAGGGTTTGCTTCTTCACTGGCAGCCGCACTTTGCATGACAGTGCTTACTTCAGTTATTACTGAGGTGGCATGGTGGTAAAAAAATCGATGGATTGGGATGCGGCCTGAGTGATTGCCAGTGGTTGAGATTAATTCAAGCATTCCAACCATCACCTTGTTCTTTGTACTTCACTTATTAGGAATACTCATCGCCTTCATCCCAATTAATTTCAGGGAGAAAACTGGAAGTACTTCCGAGGTCAGGCTTACATCCCCCCACCGGTAAAAAAAAGTGACATGATGGGGAGCCATGGCCAACTGCCAATTAGGTCAAGGGAGCCACGGGTCGAAAAAGTTTGGGAACCACTGCCCTAGTGTATAAAATATTCAAATGTGTGTGCATATATGTGTTTTCACTTTATGGAAAAAGCGCAATCGTCGCGGTTAACGACGTCATCGCAACTTCTCAAATAACCGCGAAAATGGAAAATAGGTCTGAAAGATGGTTTTTAAAGAAACTTAGTAAAAAAATATGAGTTTAAACTTGCTTTGAAAGAAGTATGAATATGTGTAGGGCAATGTTCAGAATGGATTTTTTTACATATTATTTTTGGATGTGTGTTGGTGGCCATTGAATGAGTACTTTTGTTTTCCGTTCTCGCGACTTATTGGCAGGAATCACGACTACATTGCGAAGATCCCCAAAAACTAAAGAGCCGTTGTGTTGGTTGTGTGCATATGGCTGCTACACATAAGACCGGATGCAGAGTCTCAGGTTACTTAGAAACACCCTGTTGCCTTCATCTGTAAAGTGCACTCCATCATTTCTATAAATTACATGCATGCCAAAAAGCAGATTGTTGTTATAGATTCAGCCCATGTGATGGTCTCTGAGGAATGCAGAAACAGTTTTCTTAACATCTTTCTTGGCTTTGTCAGTCTGTAGATAGAATTGATTTGACCACTTCCATTTCTGTCTTTGGCATATATTAGAGTACATCAAGACAGTGTGAGGGAAAAGTGACATCAGTTTTGCAAAGGTTTCTTTCATTAGGATTTCCAGCCCTACCCCAGTCAATGTGCCTCGGTCGTTGCCTCCACAGTGCACAATCATGAGGTGAGTAGCCTGGGAATCCACAATGGATTTAACCAAAGTCAGCAACTGATGAAACTTTAACCCTCTCTGTCCAAACCAAGTAATCTGCACATTTGGCAAACCCAAGTCCCTGTCAATACATCTCTTTTTTGCAGCCTCTTCAGCCCAATAAATATAGCTGTGGCCCACAATCCACAAGCATTTTGAAGTGAAAGAGCAATAGTAGTCAGGAGAAGGCTGGAGCTGAATGAGGTAGTTTTCCAAAGGAAAAGCAGTTAAAATGGAGGTGTTTAAAAAAAAAAATATATATATATATGCCTTCCATTTTGATCCCTCGAGACGGCATGGCACTCAACATTTGGGTGGTGCGTGTCTCTCGGCAGGGTCATGCCAATAAATTCCACCAAAAGGAGAATGCACTCACAGGATTCTTGCTGCCAGATTATTTATTGTGCACGGAAATGGTCACAACGCCCAACGCATTTTTGTCTCCTCCTGAGACCTTGATCACGGGATACCCAGCACTTACAAGTAGGACATCTTTTATTTCCATAACTTGTGTCATAGTTCAGCGCATGCTTTCTGGGACATGTAGTCCCATTTGATAAAAGTGACCTTGTGCTATTATAAAGTGGAAGTTCAAAAATGAATTTATAAATTTGTGCATAGAAAGTGCTGTCATGCATTCATAAATGTTTAAAATGCTGATTAAAAACATATGCTTCAAGATTGTGAGGCAAAACCATTCAGAGTTATTTATTGTTCACTCTGCCTTGCAACGGGCTGTGTTATTTATAAAAAAAAGTTGGTTGGTCTACAGTTAAGTATTTTAGTTCATCCTCATCAATGAGACCTTTTTTCAACCAGTCCCTTAGATGGTCTTGTAATTGGTCCAGGAGTTGCCTCATAGGATTGTGATTAAGGCAATCATAACACGTTTGGTCTCTCAATTGTCTATTTGCTTCTTTCACATAGTCTTCTTTATTTAAAATTACAATGTTCCCACCTTTGTCTGCAGGCTTCAATTCGATTGTGTCATCCTCTTGTAGACTTTTCAAAGCTCTTTTTCTTTCTGAGTCAAGTTATTTTTACAAGTGGTATTCTCTATTTTATATAGCTCTCAAGCAACTATAACATGAAAAATGTCTATTGTATTACCAGGTGGTAAGTTGGGATAGAAGTATGATTTCGGTCTTTTACCACTCTCTCCTGCCCCTATTGATGGAAATTCATTTTCCAATTGTTCCATTTCTTGATCTGTTAAATCATTTTCCATAGTCAACAGAGTGTTCAAGGTGGATTTGTCTTCTACCTGTAAGTCGCTTTCTGATGTATTTTTCGAAAATACTTGTACAAGTCGATTCTTGTTTGTACAGTGTCTAAATGTGCAGTGGGACAGAAATTGAGGCACTTCCTCAATAGTTGTGTTTCACCAGTTGTTATTATTCTATTTGAAAGGTTGATGACATTCAATTCCTGTGTCATGTCCGTTGTTACTTCCGAGTCTGTTTGGCACTACCTCTTGTTTCGACTCTTGAGCTTGTTTCTCTGTCCCCTTTGGCCTCTCCTTGTTTGGCCACTGCGCCTCTTCCTATTCCAGTCATTTTTTGTTTGTCCCAAAGCTGTTGTTGAAGAGCCAGGCGCATTTCCATTTAAAAAGTTGTTTTCTTTCTGGTGTTGCCTGATGTGGCCACGCTCCCCTCATTCTCACTTAGGTCTGTGTCAGTTAGTGAATCGTAGCTAGACTATTCTCTTGTAGTTGTATCTAATTGTTCTCTTTTCTTTATTGAGTCAAACTTTCTGGCAAAGGTGAATATTCTTCCTTGTTCGTAATGCTCTTTGTCTCTCTGAAATTTAGTTTGTTTTCTCTGTTTAACCTGCTCTTCATGTTGTTCTATTTTACACAAAATCTCTTCTTTTAATTTCTACAAATCCTCCAATAACTCAGTTTTTTCTAGTTGTTCTTCTAATTCTTTTACTTGTTCTTTAATTTGTGTTAATGCTTTTTCAATATGTTTAATGAAATCACAATTGATCCCATTGAGGCTCCTAGGATATGTTCACCCCATTCTTGCAGTAATTCGCTACTTATATCCTGGTGGCTAGGCATCAATGTGATTCGTAAGCCTCTTGGAACTCTTTGTGTTTCAACATATCTTTTAAGAGTGATTAACTACCACCACTTGTTGATTTCTTTATTGGATAGCTATTCCCAATGCCTTAACATATCTTTCACATTCGTGCTTTTGCTCCCTTGCTTTATTTCTCCTGACTTTGTTCGCATATTTGTAACTTCAAATACTGATGCCAATTCGGCATTACGTTTTGCCTCTCTTTTTCCATTGTGAATCCTTTTTTCCGTTTGTAATGCACTGCCTTTTGTTTCCGTGGCGGTTTACCTGTGTCTAAGAAATATAGTGGGGGCTTGTTCTACTTTGATCAATCCCAATTTCTCAGTTCCAATAACAATTTTGTTTTGTCCCCAATTTTAGTTTGTCAAGTTCTTTTCACATATATATCCTTGGTAGACCCCCTTGGCCGCTCGCACTTACATATACATATCTATATATATATTCACAAAAAAAAACACAGGTTTCAGGGACGTTATAGTTAGGCTGACACACTCGTACAAAACCAGAGAAATTCGGCCGAAATAGTTAGCTGAGCTAACTATAACTCCCGCCCCCGCAATGCACTGCTGATGATGTCACATATTACATCACTTATGACATGGTCAGTGACATCACTGATGACATATCAAATGACATCACTGATGACATCACTGATGACATCATCCAGTGACTGTGTGTTTCTAAAAAGTTTAAGTATGTTATATATATATATACGCCAAGGTGTTTTGAAGAATGAGTGGGTGTATGCTTGTCTCAATGGATGATTTAGTGGGTACGTGACTGACTGTATAAGTGAGTGATTAAATGTGTCTCAGTGAATGCATGGGTGTATGACTAATCTGTGTGAATGTCTGTATCAGTCTGTCAGTTGGTGTGTAAGTGGCTGCATGCATTGCTGAGTAACTACATGAGTGTCTATATGATTGGTTGTCTGAGTACCTGTATGGGTGCCTGAGTGTCTGTGTGGGTGGGTGGGGGGTGTGTGACTCCCTGCATGGATGTGTGAGTGGGTGATTCACTGGGTGTATGGGTTCATGAGTGCGTGTGTGAGGGGCTATATGGGTGAGTGAGTGTGCATATGGCTGTGTTCGTGAGTGAGTGGATATCTCAGTGGTATATATGTGAGTAACCAAAAAAAAACTATCGTCCCCCTTGTGCTGATTCAATTAATCTTGTGGAACACCCCTATTGTTCTTCTATTATCACATTCATGAATACATAAAACCTGTTTTTTGCAAAAGATGTCTCCTCCTTTATTAAAAAAGGTTCCTTTTATATTCATGTAACACTGAATCACAATAATTGATATTTATATACAGAGTCACAGACTCAATGTCAATATTCCAAATAAACATTTCATAAAAATGTTTTCATCGATCAATCTTATACTAAGATGTAAAACAAAAACAGAAGGCCTCCTTTGTCATTCTTCCTATTTACACTTGTTTAAAATCACAATATTCATACACTGATTTTTATCTCTGAATCTCTGCACATGAATAACTCTTAATAAACATTTCCCATATTATCAAAATCCCATGCAAACAATTATTTAAAAACAGTGAATCAAACCAATGTTCATACAAATATAGTAAAAGCAAAAGTGTAGACACTGCCTTTCGGTGGACATGTCTTATTCTGCACCACCTTCTTCAGGGAAAGCTTTTATTTTTAAAAGACAGTTGGGTTCTCTTTGAGATATGTTGTCTTAGCCACAAATAATAAATCTCATTGTGGTAGGAAAACTCCAGGAGATAGATGTACCGGTAGTTACTTCCGATTATAATCCTATATTCAGGAAGCGTGCGTTTATTTTAAAATTTCTGGTCACCGTATTTCAGTAATTTCCCAGAGTATTCAGTGACATATCATAGTTTTTGGCAGCCGCCTCGCTTCTATTCTTTAAGTATCCTCAAATCCGAGTTGTTCTGGCAGAACAACTATCAGAAGTATGATATGTCACTGAATACTCTGGGAAATTACTGAAATACGGTGACCAGACATTTTAAAATAAATGCACGCTTCCTCATTGATGAAAGGAAAGTGTGTAAACCAGTTAAAATTGGAACTAATAAGGATTATAATTGGAAGTAACTACCAGTATATCTATCTCCTGGAGTTTTCCTACCACAATGAGATTTATTATTTGTGGCTAAGACAACATACCTCAAAGAGAACCCAACTGTCTTTTAAAAATAAAAGCTTGTCCTGAAGAAGGTGGTTCAGAATAAGACAAGTCCACCGAAACGCTGCATCAACACTTTTGCTTTTACTATACTTGTATGAACATTGGTTTGATTCACTGTTTTTAAAAAATTGTTTGTATCGGATTTTGATAATATGGGAAATGTTTATTAAGAGTTATTCATGTGCAGAGATTCACAGATAAAAATCAGTGTATGAATATTGTGATTTTAAATGAGTGTAAATAGGAGGAATGACAAAGGAGGCCTTCTGTTTTTGATTTACATCTTAGTATAAGATTGATCGATGAAAGATTTTTATGAAATATTTATTTGGAATATTGACATTGAGTCTGTGGCTCTGTATATAAATATCAATTATTGTGATTCAGTGTTACATGAATATAAAAGGAACATTTTTAATAAAGGTGGAGACATCTTTTGCAAAAACAGGTTTTATGTATTTTGAGTATGTATTATTGAATGTGATAATAGAAGAACAATAGGGGTGTTCCACAGGATTGATTGATTCAGCACAAGGGGGACGATAGTTATTTTTTTGTTATTTCAACCCAGTTCCCTTTGTTCGTTTGAAGGGTTACTCTCTATTAGTTTTAAAATATATGTGAGTAACTACATATGTGTAAGGCAGTATATGTAAGTGTTAGAGTATATAAGTGACTATATGTGAGAGTGAGGATTGTGAGAGGAACTGTATGGATGAGTGTGTGCTTGTGTCAGTAACTGTATAAGAGAGCAAGTATGTGTTAGTATCTGTATGAATAAGTGAGGTGGTGTGTGTATAACTGTAAAGGTGAATAAATGGCAATGTGATTGATCCTTTGCGTGACTGACTAGGTGTATGAGTAACTCTATGGATGAGTGGCAGTGTGTGAGTGTCTGTATGGGTATATGATTGTGTATACCAGTGGCTGCATAGATGAGTGACTGCGTGAATAAGCAACTGTATGGGTGAGTGAGTGGATGTGTGTACACCTATGAATCAGTGAGTGGCTATGTACTAACTGGTATTGGTGTGTCTATGGTTTCAAGAATGGTAGTCTGTATTTTAGATAACCCTGGGCGTAGTTCGCGTAGTAGCGCTACGCGTAGCTATGCGAAGTGCACTTCGCGAGCTACGCGTAGCACTACGTGAACTGCGTAGTGCGGTAGGAAATGCTGTTCGCAATGATTGCACAGTGCCGGATGCTTGTCCGCACTGTGCAATCATTGCAAACGGCATCTTGCACAGTGCAAGCGGGTCAGTGTTCTGCCGCTCGAGTAGATTTGTACTCGAGCGGCAGTTTTCTCAACGTGGACTGGTAGTTTCTCATCGCGAGCGGTCGCGAGCATACGCGACCACTCGCAATAAGAAACCTGACCTCCCCGCGTTGAGAATCTCGCCGGGAGGTTTATTTTCCACGCTCGCGATCGGCAACTTGATGTTGCTGATCGCGAACGAGGAAAAAGTCTCGCCGGGATGTCATTTTGCTCGCTCGCGGTCGCCAACTTGACGTTGAGTACCGCGAGCAAGCAAAAAATGCCCGCTACGGTATGCGGCGCGTTTTTGCACTGTGCTACGTGCAATTCGCGTAGCGCGTAGTTGCGCAAACTATGCAAACTACGCAAGTGAAGCGTAGTTTTCCGCCCAGGCCTAATTTTAGAGTGAGTGTATCAAAGGTTATATTAGGGTGTGAGAAGGTGCATCAGATATTAAGTGGATGATGTCATCAGTGATGTCATTTGAGATGTCATCAGTGATGTCTTCAGTGATGTCACTGACCAGGTCATGAGTGATGTAATATGTGACGTCATCACTGATCAGCAGTGCATTGCGGGGCGTGAGTTATAACGGCCGAATTTCTCTGGTTTTGTACGAGTGAAATGTCAGCCTAACTATAACGTCCCTGAAACCTGTGGTTTTTTCAGTGAATTTCTAAGGTTTTTTAAATGCTAATTCCTAACTATAACATCCCTGAAACCTCTGTTTTTTTCAGTGAATTTTTAAGGTTTTTTAAATGCTAATACTAACTATAACGTCCCTGAAACCTCTGTTTTTTTCAGTGAATTTCTAAGGTTTTTAAATGCTAATTTCTTACTATGCCTACATAGGTAGGACATGTGCAGAAAAATGAAGAAAGGTGCAGAAACAAGCAAGAGAAATACAGAAAGAGGGAAGAGAGGTGCAGAAAGAGGAAGAAAGGTGCAGAAAGAAGCAAGAAAAATGCAAAAAGAGGCAACAGAAGTCCAGAAAGAGGAAGAAAGGTGGAGAAAGAAGCAAGAGAAGTGCAGAAAGAACCAACAGAGATGCAGATAGATGCCTACTTTGACTGTACCTTACAACAGACTCATACAAAGCAGCCTAATCACTAATCCTTCTTCTAAGATGTTTTAAACCTCACTTTTCTCTTAAAGGTTCACTATTAATCGACTGCTCAGAATGTTAGGCCTACCAAATATAAAACAGCAATCCTAAGCATATCACTGTTGTAAGTCTGACCAAGTTTGTGAAGGTATGCATGCATGTGTCTCTGCTTTTACCTAGTGACAGGTTACATAAAAATAAACATGCAAATACTTAAATACCTGTGTTTCAAACAGCATACTCTGTAAATGTGTGTAAAAAAGGTATATGTATTTGTTTCTGCTCATAATACATGGCACATGGGTATTCAATAGTAGATTTGAGGGGCTCTATAACACCTGTATGCATAAGACATGTCTGCTCGTGCAACCGAATGACAGAGCAGAACTAAGAAGATTTGACCACCTATAGGAGAAGTTACCCACCTTTTAAGCTACCATCTTCAGATGCATAACACATGTGAGAATACATGTTCAAGTAGACACATACCTCAGTCATAAGAGTACACAGACCTTTAAACTTGACAGCTTGCACTTCCCATTTCAGTACAGAAAGAAGCGAGAGAAGTTCAGAAAGAAGCAAGAGAGTTGCAGAAACAGGTAAAAGAGGTGCAGAAAGAGGGAACAGGGGTGGAGACAGAGGCAAGAGAGGTGCAGAAAGAGGCTAGAGGGGTGCAGAAAATTGCAAGAGAGGTGCAGAAAGAAGCAAGAGCAGTGCAGAAAGAACCAACAGATGTGCAGAAAGAGGCAAGAGGGGTGCAGAAAGAGGCAAGAGAAGTGCAGAAAGAAGCAAAAGAGGTAGAGAAAGAGGCAAGAGGGGTGCAGACAGAGGCAGGAAAGGTGCACAAAGAAGGATGAAGGGTGCAGAAAGATGCAAGAGGGGTGCAAATATTTACAAGAGAGGTGCAGAAAGAAGCAAGAGCAGTGCGGAAAGAACCAACAGAGGTACAGAAAGGGGCAAGAGGGGTGAAGAGAGAGGCAAGAGAAGTGCAGAAAGAAGCAACAGAGGTGCAAAAGGAGGCAAGATAATTGCAGAAAGAGGCAAGAGAGTTGCAGAAACAGGCAAGAGAGGTGTAGAACAAGGTAACAGGGGTGCAGAATGAGGCAACCAGAGGTGCAGGAAGAGGGGTACAGAAAGAGGCAAAAGGGGTACAGAAAGAAGCAAGAGAGGTGCAGAAAGAAGCAAGAGAAGTACAGAAAGAAGCAACAGAGTTGCAGAAAGAGGCAAGAGGGGTGCAGAAAGAGGCAAGAGAAGTGCAGAAAGAAGCAACAGAGGTTCAGAGGGAGGCAAGGGAAGTGCAGAAAGAGGCAAGAGAGTTGCGAAAACAGGCAAAAGAGTTGCAGAAAGAAGCAAGAGCAGTGCAGAAAGAACCAACAGAAGCGCAGAAGGAGGCAAGAGGGGTGCAGACAAAGGGAAGAGTGGTACAGAAATTTGCAAGAGAGGTGTAGAAAGAAGCAAGAGCAGTGCAGAAAGAACCAACAGAGGTGCAGAAACAGACAAGAGGGGCGCAGAAAGAGGCGAGAGAAATGTGCAGAAAGAAGCAACTAAGGTGCAGAAGGAGGCAAGAGAACTGCAGAAAGAGGCAAGAGAGTTGCAGAAACAGGCAAGAGAGGTGCAGAAAAAGGGAGCAAGGGTGCAGAAAGAGGCAAGAGAGGTGCAAAAAGAGGGAAGAAGGGTGCATAAAGAGGCAAGAGGGGTGCAGAAAGAAGCAAGAGAGATGCATAAAGAAGCAAGAGAGCTGCAGAAAGAAGCAACATAGGTGCAGAAATAAGTAAGAGGGGTGCAGAAAAAGGCAAGAGAAGTGCAGAAAGAAGCAACAGCGGTGCAGAAGGAGACAGGAGAAGTGCAGAAACAGGCAAGAGAGTTGCAGAAACAGGCAAAAGAGGTGCATAAAGAAGCAAGAGCAGTGTAGAAAGAACCAACAGAGGTGCAGAAGGATGCAAGAGGGGTGCAGAAAGAGGCAAGAGGGGTGCAGAAAGAGGCAAGAGAGGGCCAGAAAGAAGCAAGAGCAGTGCAGAAAGAACCAACAGAGGTGCAGAAACAGACAAGAGGGGTGCAGAAAGAGGCAAGAGAAGTGTAGAAAGAAGCATCAGCGATGCAGAAGGAGGCAAGAGAACTGCAGAAAGAGGCAAGAGAGTTGTGGAAACAGGCAAGAGAGGTACAGAAAAAGGGAACAGGGGTGCAGAAAGGAGCAAGAAAGGTGCAGAAAGAAGCAGCAGAGGTGCAGAAGAAGGCAAGAGAAGTGCAGAAAGAGACAAGAGAGTTGCAGAAACAGGCAAAAGAGGTGCAGAAAGAAGCAAGAGCAGTGCAGAAAGAACCAACAGAGGTGCAGAAGGGCAGAAAGAGGCAAGAGGGGTGCAGAAAAAAAGCAAGAGCAGTGCAGAGAGAACCAACAGAGGTGCAGAAGGAGGCAAGAGGGGTGCAGAAAGAGGCAAGAAAAAGTTCAGAAAGAAGCATCAGAGATGCAGAAAGGGGGATGAGGGGTGGAGAAAGAGGCAAGAGGGCTGAAGAAAGAAGCAAGAGAGGTACAGAAAGAAACAAAAGAAGTACAGAAAGAAGGAACAGAGGTGCAGAAAGAGGCAGAAGGGGTGCAGAAAGAGGGAAGAGGGGTGCAGAAAGAAGCAAGAGAGGTGCATAAAGAAACAAAAAAGGGCAAACAGAAGGAACAGAGGTGCACAAAGAGGCAAGAGGGGTGCACAAAGAGGGGAGAGATGTGCAGAAAGAGGAAAGAGAGTTGCACAAAGAGGGAAGAGGGGTGCAGAAAGAAGCAAGAGAGGTGCAGAAAGAAGCAAGAGAAGTGCAGAAAGAAGCAACAGAGGTGCAGAAACAGGCAGGAGAGGTGCAGAAAGAAGGAACAGGGGTACAGGAAGAGGCAAGAGAGGTACAGAAAGAGGGAAGAACGGTGCAGAAAGAGGCAAGAGGGTGCAGAAAGAAGCAAGTGAGGTGCAGAAAGAGGCACCAGAGGTGCAGAAAGAGGCAAGAGATGTGCAGAAATTAGAAGAGATGTGCAGAAAGAGGCAAGAGAAGTGCAGAAAAAGAAAGAAGGTTGCAGAAAGAAGCAACAGAAATGCAGCAAGAGGCAAGAGAGTCACAGAAAGAAGCAAGAGTTGTTTGCACACCATTAGTACCAATTTAACACCCACATTTAGCAATAAGTAACAGGTGACCATTCTAGGTCTGCAAAGGGCCTTCTACCACACTGTAACACTTGTCGCTGCTTTTTTGGTAACGTTTGAGCCGTTTGAACTAGAAACAAGGTTTTTTTGTTCAAATCTGCAGATTATGCAGCAGATAATGGATTATGTGGCAAATGCGGAAAATGTATAATTGTGCGAAAGTCGGTGCAGCCAAACAGTCGCATAATTCCAGTGGCCCTTCTCATACCTCTGACTAGGTCCAGAAGTGCTCCTCAGTAGTTCCTTCTTTTTTGTCTTATTGAGTTTATAATTTAGCTTCTATGGAAACGAGGAAGACTAAACCTGAGGTTACCACTCCACAACACAGACTACCATTCCACATAATTACTCTCCATAACACATAATCCCACTCTACATAATTACTATACACTAAATACCACATACTTTCTATCCACATAATTTCACTGCACAACATACCACATAATTCCACTACACACAATGTACATCCACTTCACTCCAAAAACCATTAGTAAAAAACGTTCACATTTACAACGCCAATAGCTCTAACTTTCGCAAATGCGAAACCTATTACATTGCAAATGCTTCTTTAACTAGTAGTTGCGTTTGCAGAGTGGTGGAGAAAGGGTGCTGGGCCTACGACCAGCGCTCAGGAATTCCGCTGCGTAGGACTTACAGGAGGTACCAGGAGGGCTTCTTGGCCCCCAAAGTCCCTCAGGAGTAAAGTGGACTTCATCCCCCAACCTGTAGTGTGCCAGGAGGCGTGTTTGCAGAGTGGTGGAGAAAGGGGGGCGTGGCCTCTGAAGACCTCTTAGCAATCCCACTGTGTGGGACGTACTGGAGGTAACAGGAGGGATAGTTGGCTCCCAAGGACATCTTTGGGGGCCAACTACCCTTCCTATTACCTCCAGTAAATCCCACACACAGCAGGATTGCTACGTTCTCATAGCAGGCCATGCCCCCTTTGCCCACCACTCTGCAAATGCATCTCCTGGCTCGCTCTTGGATGGGGATTAAAGTCCCTTCGCTGCTGGGGACCCTTAGGGCCAACTAGCCTACCTGATACCTCCAGTAAGCCCCAGATAGTGGGATTGGTGAGAGGTGGACACAGGCCATGCCCCCTTTCTCCACAACACTGCAAATGCACCTCCTGGCGCGCTCTTGGTTGGGGATGAAGCACCCTTTCCTCCTGAGGGTCCCTGGGGGCCAACTAGCCCTCCTGTTACCTCTAGTAAGCCCCACACATCTGCATTGCTGAGAGTGGTCCAAGGCCACACACCCTTTTTACACCACTCTGCAAACGCACCTCTTGGCGCACTACTGCTCGGGGGATGAAGTCCACTTTAGTCCTGAGGTCCTCGGGACACAAGAGGACCTCATCGCCCCACCAGCAGTGCGCCTCCCATCTTCTACATAGCCCAGGGGAGGTGGTGGTCCCCGAGCCGGGGGTCCGCAACGGACCCCCACAATACAATAAAGTGTGCCCCGGGGACGTGGTGGTCCCCGGGGCAGTGTGCGGGGGCTCGAACCCCCACACATGTTTAAAGCTAGCCGCGGGGATGTGGCAATCTCCCGGGACTGCAGGGGGATGCGAGGCCCCCCGCATTTAAACGTTGAAGCCCCGGGGAGGTGGTGGTCCCTGAGGCTTGGGGGGCCCACGAGGCACCCCCTACCCATTATTTTGCAATACCCCTGGGAGGTGGTGGTCCCTGGTGCAGCGTGGGGGGCAGGAGCCCCCCCCATGCTTTATATTAAAAATAAGCCCTGGGGAGGTGGCGGTCCCTGGGGCTGCGGAGGGCCACGCGGCCCCCGCATATATTTACCACATTGCCCCCGGGACCGGGCCCACCCGGGGGCTTATTAAAACGAAGCGCGGGGCACAATGCTTTGTTTTTTTATTTTTTCAGCTGGATTCGCGTAGGATACGTGAATCCCACCGAATTTCTTTATAAAAAATTGCTTTTTTTGGCCCTGGAGGTTTCTCTGGGACCCCCTGAGCAGGCCTAGGGGGTCAGGGTATTTCTACCCTGCCCCCTTATCTTGTTTTTTGACCTTTTTCTTGTGACTCGGTTCTACTGAGTCACAAGATGGCTGACAACCCTTCTTGGTTTGAAATGTTGGCAGCCAATCAGAGACAAGCTCGTGATGGGGAGGGTTCACGGATCCACCGCGGTCACCAGATATATAATTATTTTTTATTTTTTAATTTCTCAGGAACTACTGAACAGATTTACACCATTTAAAGCAAAGAGTGCACTCTGAACAAATTTGGTGTAATTCCGTTCAGCAGTTCGGGCTGTAGCTGTGACAAAAGTTTCCTATGGAAATTAACATGGAGAAAACGCGTTTTGGGACCCCCCTTGACGAATCACCCCGAAACTTCCAAGACATGAGCTGACCAGAGCAGAGCATTAATTTTGAAATTTCATGAAGATTCATCCTACGGTGCTAAAGATATTAGCAAATCAAAAAACGCTCTTCCTATGGAAACTAGGTCCTAACTATACCAACTTACTGGTGACCGCCAGTAGGTAATATATATATATATATATATATATTCACTGAAAAAAACATAGGTTTCAGGGACGTTATAGTTAGTTGGACATTTCACTCATATAAAACCATAGAAATTCCCCATTATAGTTAGTTCAGCTAAGTATAACTCGCGCCCCGCAATGCACTGCTGATGACGTCACATATTACATCATTCATGACATGGTCAGTGACATCACTGATGACATCACTGATGACATCTCAAATGACATCACTGATGACATCACTGATGACATCATCCAGTGACTGTGTGTTTCTGTAAAGTTTAAATATGTTTTATATATATGCCAAGGTGTATTGAAGAATGAGTGGGTGTATAAGTGTCTGGATGAAGGATTTAGTAGGTGTGTGACTGACTGTATAAGTGAGTGATTAAATGTGTCTTACTGAATACATGCGTTAGTGACTAAACTGTCTGAATGTGTGCATCAGTATGTCTGTTGTTGTGTAAGCTGCTGCATGTGTTGGTCAGTAGCTACATGAGTGTCTATATGGGTTATTGATTGGTTGCCTGAGTATTTGTATGGGAGACTGAGTGTGTGTGTGGGTGGGTGGGAGGTGTGTGACTCTGTGCATAGATGTGTGAGTGGTTGATTCACTGGATATATGGGTTTAAGATTGCATGTGGAAACAGCTGTATGGGCGGGTGAGTGTGTGTATGGGTGTGTTGGTGAGAGATTGGATGTCTCAGTGGTACATGTCCAAGTAACTACATATGTAAAAGGCAGTGTATGTGAGAGTTGGAGTATATAAATGACTATATGTGAGAGTCAGTGATTGTGAGAGTGGCTGTATGGATGAGTGTGTACTTGTCTCAGTGATTGTATAAGAGAGTAAGTATGTGTTAGTATATGTTTGAATAAGTGAGGTGGTGTGTGTATAACTGTATTGCTGAGGAAATGGGAGTGTGATTGATTGTTTGCATGACTGACTAGGTGTGTGAGTAACTCCATGCGTGAGTGGCGGTGTGTGAGTGTCTGTATAGGTGTATGAGTGCATATGATAGTGTTGTATTGATGAGTGACTGTATGTATGAGTGTTTGTATGGGTAAATGAGTGGATGTGTGGGTAGACCTAGGAATCAGTGAGTGCGTATGTAGAAACTGGTATTGGTGTGTCGATGGTTTCGAAAATGGTAGTCTGTATTTTACAGGGGTGTATCAAAGGTTATATTAGAGTGTGAGGAGGTGCATCAGATTTTCACGTGGATGATGTCATCAGTGATGTCATCAGTGATGTCATTTGAGATGTCATCAGTGATGTCATCAGTGATGTCACTGACCATGTCATGAAAGATGTAATATGTGACGTCATCAGCAGTGCATTGCGGGGGCGCGAGTTATACTTAGCTGAACTAACTATAACGGGGGAATTTCTATGGTTTTATACGAGTGAAATGTCCAACTAACTATAACGTCCCTGAAACCTATGGTTTTTTCAGTGAATTTCTAAGGTTTTTTAAATGCTAATTTCTAACTATAACGTGCCTGAAACCTATGGTTTTTTCAGTGAATTTCAAAGGTTTTTTAAATGCTAATTTCTATCTATAACATAGCAGTCGCGTTTGCAGAGTGGTGGAGAAAGGTGAGCGTGGCCTTCAAACACCTTTTAGCAATCCCACTGTGTGGGATTTAGCGGACGTAACAGGAGGAGGAATAGTTAGCCCCCAACGTCAACCTTGGTGGCCAACTACCCCTTTTATTACCTCCAGTAAATCCCACACAGCAGAATTGCTAACTAGTTATATCAGGCCCCACCCCCTCCCTGCAGCACTCTGCAAACGCGCCCGCTGGTGCATTCTACGTTGGGGGATTAAGTCCCCTCCAATCCTGAGGGTCCCTGGGGGCCAACTACCCCACCATGTACCTTCAATTTGCGCCACAGAGCTGCGTTGCAGAGAGGTGGTCTGAGGCCACGCCCCTTTTACACCTCTCTGCAACGCAGCTCTGTGGCGCAAACTGAAGGTACCTGGTGGGCTAGTTGGCCCCCAGGGACCCTCAGGATTTAAGGGGACTTAATCCCCCAAGTTACAACGTGCCAGGGGGCCCATTTGCACACTTGCCCTTTCAGGCCCCGCCCCCTCCATACACCACTGTGCAAACGCACCCCGTGGCGTGTTTTAAGTTGGGGAATTAATTCCCCTTGAATCCTGAGGGTCCCTGGGGTCCAACTAGCCCACCAGGTACCTCCAGTAATCGCCACAGAGCTGCGTTGCAGAGAGGTGTTCAAAGGGGCGTGGCCTCGGACCACCTCTCTGCAAGGCAGCCCTGTGGTGCATACTGGAGTTACCTGGTGGGCTAGTTGGCCCCCAGGGACCCCCAGTATTGAAGGGGAATTAATTCCCCAACTTAAAGCGCACGACAGGGCACGTTTGCAGAGTGTTGCTGAGAGGGGGTGGGGTTTCGGCAGGATGCCAGTCTTTTTTTTTTTTTTAAAAATTTAGAAGGGGGGCTGTGTGGCCCGCCTTCTTTTTCCTTTTTTTGGGCCCTGGGGACCCCATCCCCCAGGGCCTGACCCCCTTTTTACATTTTTTTGGGGAATTTTAACGGGAAGAGGGCCGCATGGGCCCCCCTCCCGTGGCCAATTTCGGCCCCGGGGACCCCATCCCCTGGGGCATTGCCACATTTATTTATTTTTAAAAGGAGGGGGCTGCGTGGCCCCCCTCCTGAGGCCTGTATTGGCCCCAGGGACCCCATCCCCCGGGGCCGGCCTTTATTTATATATATTTTTTTTTTGGGGGGAGGGGGGCCGCGTGGTCCCCCTCCCGGGCCACTTCTAGCCCCGGGGACCCCATCCCCCGGGGCAGGCCCTATCCATTGGGGACCGTGGGGGGAGCCCCAATGCCCCCACGGTCCCGCCGGTTCCCGCGTCCTGCAGGTGCCCGCATTGCTTTTCCACACGGGGAGCTGCTGACATGCAGCTCCCTGTGTGGAAAAGCAATCTGGTTTGAATTTTGGAAGCGAGAGCAGGTTTCCCTGCTCTCGCTTCCAAAATCCAAACCAGTGTTTGCTATGGCAGGGCGGGAGGTGGTGGTCCCCGGGGCTCGGGGGTCTGTAACAGACCCCCGCATTTCCATTTTAGTGCCCCGGGGAGGTGGCAGTCCCCGGGGTGTGTGGGGGGGGCTGGAGCCCCCCCCACACAGGATTGTTTTATTTTTCAAAACTAGCCCCGGGTGGTGGCGGTCCCTGGGGCTGCGGGGGGGCTGTGTGCCCCCGCGAATACCTAATAAAAGCCCGGGGGTGGCAGTCCCCGGGGCTTGGGGGGCCTTGGAGGTCCCCCACACATGTAAAAAGAAGCCCCGGGGGGTGGCGGTCCCCGGGGCTGCGGGAGGGCCAAGTGCCCTCCCGCACATCATTTTAACCAAGCCCCGGGGGGTAGCGGTCCCCGGGGCTGCGGGGGCCCCCGCAGGCCCCTGCATATATTTTTTGCAAATCCCCCCGGGACCTGTCCCACCCAGGGGCATCAATTAAATGAAGCGCGGGAGCCCGCGCTTCATTTTTTTGAAAATTTCGGCGGGATTCGCGAACCCAGCGCGAATTTCGCCGAAATTTAAAAAAAATAAATGCTTTTTTTGGCCAAGCAGGCCTAGGGGGTCAGGGTGTTTCTACCCTGCCCCCTTTTCTTGTTTTTCACGTTTGTTTCCCTGTTTTCTTGTGACTCGGTTCTACCGAGTCACAAGATGGCTGCCAACACGTCCTGGTTTGGAGTGTTGACAGCCAATTAGAATAAAGCTCGTGGTCAGGAGGGTCCGCGGATCCACCGCACCTCTAGATATCGAAACTTTTATTTTTTGATTTTCTCAGCAACTACTGAACGGTTTTACACCATTTAAAAAAAGGGCTCTTTCTGAACCAAGGTCTACCTTTTTGCCACATTTGGTGTAATTCCCTTCAGCAGTTCGAGCTGTAGCCGTGTCTAAAGTTTCCTATGGGAAATTGATTTTCCAACCTCTTTATTTTTAATTTCTCTGGAACTACTGAACGGATTTATACCATTTAACAAAAAGGGCTCTTTCTGAACCAAGGGCTACCTTTTTGCCAAATTTGGTGTAATTCCGTTCAGCAGTTCGAGCTAGCAGTTCGAGCTGTAGCCGTGTCTAAAGTTTCCTATGGAAAATAACATGGAGAAAACACGTTTTGGGACCCCCTTTTTTCTCGGCCCCCGGTTGGCGAATCACCCCGAAACTTTCAAGACAGGAGATGACTGGAGCGCCCACTAGTTTTGAAAATTCCGCGAAGATTCGTCATCTGGCGCCAAAGTTATTGGGAAAAGAAAAACACTTTTCCTATGGAAACTAGGTCCTAACTATAACTATCTACTGGCGACCGCCAGTAGATAATATATATGTATATATATATTCACTGAAAAAACCATAGGTTTTAGGGACAGTTATAGTTAGTTGGACATTGCACTCGTACAAAACCCGTGAAATTCCCCTGTTATAGTTAGTTCAGCTAACTATAACTCGCGCCCCCGCAATGCACTGCTGATGACGTCACATATTACATCACTCATGACATGGTCAGTGACATCACTGATAACATCACTGATGACATCTCAAATGACATCACTGATGACATCACTGATGACATCATCCAGTGACTGTGTGTTTCTGTAAAGTTTAAATATGTTTAATATATATAGGGAAAGGCGTATTGAAGAATGAGTGGGTGTATAAGTGTCTGAATGGATGATTTAGTACGTGAGTGACTGACTACAAGTGAGTGATTAAACGTATCTTACTGAATGCATGGGTTAGTGACTAAACTGTGTGAATGTCTGTATCCGTCTGTTTGTTGGTGTGTAAGTGGATGCATGGATTTGTGAATAGCTACATGAGTGTCTATATGGGTTATTGATTGGTTCTCTGAATATCTGTATGGCTGCCTGAGTGTTTGTGTGGGTGGGGTGTGTGTGACTCTATACATAGATGTGTGAGTGGGTGATTCACTGGGTGCATGATTTCAAGAGTGCATCTGTGATGGACTGCTTGGGTGGGTGAGTGTGTGTATGGGTGTGTTAGTGAGTGAATGTATATCTCAGTGGTACATGTGCGAAGTAACTACATATGTAAAAGGCAGTATATATGTGTGTTAGAGTATTTAAATGGCTATAAGTGAGAGTGTGTTATTGTGAGAGTGGCTGTATGGATGCGTGTGTGCTTGTATCAGTTATTGTATAAGAGCGTAAGAATGTGCTAGTATTTGTATGAGTAAGTGAGCTGGTGTGTGTATAACTGTATAGGTGAGTAAATGGGTGTGTGATTAATTTTTTGCATGACTGACTAGGTGTGTGAGTACCTCTATGGATGAGTGGCGGTGTGTGAGTGTTTATATAGGTGTATGAGTGCATATGATAGTCCTGTACTGAGTGACTGTAAGTATGAGTGACTGTACAGGTGAGTGAGTGGATGTGTGTGTAGACCTAAGAATCAGTGAGTGGGTATGTAGTTTTTGGTGTTGGAGTGTCTATGGTTTTGAGAATGGCAGTCTGTAATTTGGAGTGGGTGTATCAAAAGTTATATTAGGGTGTGAGAAGATGCATGAAATTATCACATGGATGATGTCATCAGTGATGTCATTTGAGATGTCATTTGAGATGTCATCAGTGATGTCATCAGTGATGTCACTGACCATGTCATGAGTGATGTAATATGTGGCGTCATCAGCAGTGCATTGCGGGGGCGCGAGTTATAGTTAGCTGAACTAACTATAACAGGGGAATTTCACAGGTTTTGTACGAGTGCAATGTCCAACTAACTATAACTGTCCCTAAAACCTATGGTTTTTTCAGTGAATTTCAAAGGTTTTTTAAATGCTAATTTCTAACTATAACGTGTCTGAAACCTATGGGTTTTTCAGTGAATTTCAAAGGTTTTTTAAATGCTAATTTCTAACTATAACGTGCCTGAAACCTATGGTTTTTTAAGTGAATTTCAAAGGTTTTTTAAATGCTAGTTTCTAACTATGCCAACAGAGGTAGGACATGTGAAGAAAGAAGAAAAACGCACAGAAAGAAGCAAAAGATGTGCAGAAAGAACCAACAGAGGAGCAGAAAGAGGCCTTGTTGCAAAATCATCCTGTGCCCACAACTTTTTCAGACGGGTACTGGTGGTAACTGACTCTGACTAACCAGAGCCAGTGCACGTTTGCACAGTGGTGAAGGGAGGGGGCCTGAGGTGACATGTGTGCAAACGCGCCCCGTGGCGTGTTTTAAGTTGCGGGATTAAGTCCCTTTGAATCCTGAGGGTCCCTGGGGTCCAACTAGCCCCCAGGTACCTACAGTTAGGACCACAGAGCTGAGTTGCAGAGAGGCGTTCCGAGGCCACGCACCTTTTTTCACCTCTCTGCAACGCACCTCTGTTGTGCTTACTGAAGGTACCTGGTGGGCTAGTTGGCCCCCAGGATTCAAAGGGAATTAACTCCCCAACTTAAAACGCACCACAGGGCGTGTTTGCGCACATGTCACCTGAGGCCCCGCCCCCTCCCTTCACCACTGTGCAAACGCGCCCCGTGGCGCGTTTTAAGTTGGGGGATTAGGTCACCTTGAATCCTGAGAGTCCCTGGGGCCCAACCAGCCCACCAGGTACTTCCAGTAAGCACCACAGGCCTGCGTTGCAACGCCTGTAACAAATTGTGCAGTTGTGTTTAGGTAGTGAAGAGGGTCGTGCTGGGGGTAGTGTTTTAGGGTTTAGGGTAGTGCAGTGGTGTTTGTGTAGTGTAGGGGGTCATGCTGGGGGTAGATTTAAGGTTTAGGGTAGTGCAGTGGTGTTTGGGTAGTGTAGGAAGTTGTGCTGGGGGGAGTGTTTTAGGGTTTAGGGTAGTACAGTGGTGTTTGGGTAGTGTAGGGGGTCGTGCTGGGGTTAGTGTTTTAGGGTTTTAGGGTTTAGGGTAGTGCAGTGGTGTTTGGGTAGTGTAGGGGATACTGCTGGGGGTAGTGTTTTAGGGTTTAGGGTAGTGCAATGGTGTTTGGGTAGTGTAGGGGTACTGCTGGTGGTAGTGTTTTAGGGTTTAGGGTAGTGCAGTGGTGTTTGGGTAGCGTAGGGGGTACTGCTGGGGGTAGTGTTTTATGGTTTAGGGTAGTGCAGTGGTATTTGGGTAGTGTAGGGGTTCGTGCTGGGGGTAGGTTTTTAGGGTTTAGGGTAGTGCAGTGGTGTTTGTGTAGTGTAGGAGGTCGTGTTTTAGGGTTTAGGGTAGTACAGTGGTCTTTGGGTAGTGTAGGGAGTCGTGCGGGGGTATTGTTTTAGAGTTTAGGGTAGTGCAGTGGTCTTTGGGTAGTGTAGGGGTTTGTGCGGGGGTAGTGTTTTAGGGATTAGGGTAGTGCATTGGTATTTGGGTAGTGTAGGGGTCATGCGGGGGTAGTGTTTTAGGGTTTAGGGCAGTGCAGTGGTGTTTAGGTAGTGTAGGGGGTCGTGCTGGGGGAGTGTTTTAGGGTTTAGGGCAGTGCAGTCGTGTTCGGGTAGTGTAGGGGGTCGTGCTGGGGAGGGAGTATTTTAGGGTTTAGGGTAGTGCAGTGGTGTTCGGGTAGTGAAGGGGGTCATGCTGGGGGTAGTGTTCTAGGGTTTAGGGCAGTGCAGTGGTGTTCGGGCAGTGTAGGGGGTCTTGCTGGGGGTGGTGTTTCAGGGTTTAGGGCAGTGCAGTGGTGTTCGGGCAGTGTAGGGGGTCGTGCAGGGGGTGGTGTTTCAGTGTTTAGGGCAGTGCAGTGGTGTTTGGGCAGTGTAGGGGGTCGTGCTGGGGTTGGTGTTTCAGGGTTTAGGGCAGTGGTGTTCGGGCAGTGTAGGGGGTCATGCTGGGTGTGAGAAGTTGGCCTGGCATATGCTGTCCACTAATTATAGTGGGCACCTTGCACCAGTCCAAACAACCCCTTATTGGAGATAGGTTAAAGACAACCTTATTGAAAGCTATCCTAGTGGTAGCTATGGAGAGCAGCCTTCAGGCTAAGTCTTGAAGGAATGTAAAGCAGCTTGTTTTACCAGTCTATAATCTCTTGAGTGACCAAATGAAAGAGCACCACACCAGGTATATTCAAAATATATGTATTTATTGCTAAACACACCCCTCTAGTCTCTTTATGAGGCTAGAGTTTGAAGTACATAAGTTATAAGTTATTAAATCACAGTAATAGCACAAATACACGTTTGGGCCCTAGGGGCGTACTCAAACCATATACCAATAAAGTGGTATGCGAACCACGACTGAACTAGACACTAGGCCTAGAGCCTCTAGAAGTGCTTGGACCACAAGGAACCACCCAAGGTAGTGACACAGGGGACCTACGGGAGACGCGTGCAGTGTAAATACACAACCGCGATACGCCGTTGACTTCTATGGAGAAAGTCGGGATCGGGAAAATAGAGAAAAGGGACACTTAAAAGAGGACTAGGACAAAACCCTTTGAGATCTAGGACTTTGAAGAGTCTCTACCCACGGGAGCACCGGAGTACTCGTGTTACCTCACCCAGGGAAGCCGGGTGCATAGGTGCCTTTCGGGGTCGGGTTTCGCTGTCGATTCGAATGGCGATCTGCTGCAAAGTGCTGCTGGCGGCCAAGAGAAAAGTGTCCGGGTGGATCCAAGAGTGGATCGGAGTTCTGAAGAACCTGAAAGCAGAGGGGACAGAGTCTGGGTCACTAGCCAGTGACCAGGAAGGCGATGGACAGATGCCCACCGATGTCGAGTGCTTCAGGTGCGTTGACAGTCGTCTTGACTCTTCAGCCACGAGGTCCAGGAGGCGTTGTCGGCAACCAGGAGCAGGATTCGGGCTGGTACACGATGTCTGTCGAGTGCTGAGGTGTCGGCGACTGGATTGGACCCAACAAGCCTTGGCAACGGCAAGTCTCGGTGAAGATGTAGATCGTCGATGGTGCAGACCAGCAAGGTCTGTGGAACTCACCCAGCGAGGGTAAGTGAGGGCAGGCCTGCAGCAACCAGGATGCCAAGTAAGAAAAGGATTGGCCTTCGTTAAGGGCTACTAGCCAACGGGCTAGCGACCGCGAAGGAGCCTTGTGACGCCGCACGTAGATCTGGCTTATAGGACACTCGTGGAGTGGGGGCCAGTGATCTTCGGTGCAGGTGGTACTGGAGGCTAGGGCTACTCGGAGCCCAAAGCACGACTTCTTGGGAGACCCAGAAGAGGATGCACTTGCAAATGTGCTCGGTGTCCAGGGGTCACGGTCTCAAGTCACCCACGATAGCCACGGGCCTCAGCTTTGCTGGGGACTCAGGGTAGCCTTGGGGAAGTCTGAGAATCCACCTCTGGTGATGCGATGACTTCGGCGTCCGACGGGAGCTTAGGAAATGCAAACCGGACAGATGCTTCTTTGGTGCCTGCCAAGCAGGGGAGTCACTCCTTGACCCCAAGGGAGATTCTTCTGTCCTCTAATCGTGAGTAGAGCGTCGAAGGTCCAGGATTCAGTTTCAGAGTTTCGTCCAGGGATAATCTAAAGTCCTAAGGACTGGGTTCCTACCTTTATTCTAAAGATAGGGGTTGGACTACTCTGTGGCCCCACCTATGGGTGGGTCAGGGCAGAGGGGTGGCTACACCCCTTTCCTTTGTCCAGTTCGCGCCAAAGCAGGGGCTGCAAGCCCCTGATCCGGTTTGAACTGGGGTATGCACAGGGACACCAAATGTGCCCCCAGTGCAGGACTTCAAAGCACCCGAAAGTGCTCCCGCCCAGCCCCAATACACATTATCCTGTCTGGGGAGGTGGTCACACCTCCCTGGGACAGGAAACCTATTGTCCAGGCCTCCCCTGCCGGAGTTTCGTCCAGCAGCAGGAGGCCAGACTCGTGTCTGTGGCAGCAGCATCCATTTTGTGATGCCAGGGCTCTGGAAAGAAGTTACCGGACTAGTCAGAGTTAACATGTCTTTCCCTCTAGAAGGGTGGAATGCTACCCCCGCCGCCAGGATTGGCGGGGGGTAGTATTCCAAGATGTTTGACACCAAACACGACATGTTTAGGTGCAGCCATTCCAAAGTTAGCATTTTACCGCGAGGATATAATGCGCTTAAGAGTATATGGTCAGGCTGCACTACAAACAGCATCAGAGATGGTCTCCGAATGCTGCAGAGGGGCCCTGCTCATGCAGGGGCACCCTCTCACATAGGAACCACGCACTCTGCCTTTAGGATTGATAAGGCCTGCCTTAGGAGTGACTTATAGGTTTATATGTGTGTATGTATTTCGTGATATAGGTAACCTATATCACAGTAAGAGGTGCATGCACCACCTTACCCAGGTTGCAGTAGCAGACCTGTGGTGTCAGTTTGGATGGCCTTCCAGGGGTGGCATAATACATGCTGCAGCCCCTGGCAGGCCTCTGAGGTACCTATGCCCTTGGTACATAGTATACCATATACTAGGGACTTATAAGGGCACTCCAGATTCCAATCAGTGATGTGCCTAAGGCACATGGAAACCATTTTACAGAGAAAGCAGATAGACTGGGGCCCTGAATAGCAGGATCCCAGTCCAACTAAGTCATAAACCAGCAAAACACCATAAAAAAAGTGGGGGCAACCATATAGTCAGATTCCACCTTCCTACACTGGGGGTGGTGTTTCAGGGTTTAGGGCAGTGCAGTGGTGTTCGAGCAGTAAAGGGGGTCATGCTGGGGGTGGTGTTTCAGGGTTTAGGGCAGTGCAGTGGTGTTCGGGCAGTGTAGGGGGCGGTGCAGGGGGTGGTGTTTCAGGGTTTAGGGCAGTGCAGTGGTGTTCGGGCAGTGTAGGGGGTGGTGCAGGGGGTGGTGTTTCAGGGTTTAGTGCAGTGGTGTTTGGGCAGTGTAGGGGGTCGTGCAGGGGTGGTGTTTCAGGGTTTAGGGCAGTGCAGTGGTGTTAGGGCAGTGTAGGGGGCGGTGCAGGGGTGGTGTTTCAGGGTTTAGAGCAGTGCAGTGGTGTTCGGGCATTGTAGGGGGTGGTGCTGGGGCTGGTGTTTCAGGGTTTAGGGCAGTGCAGTGGTGTTCGGGCAGTGTAGGGGTGGTGCTGGGGCTGGTGTTTCAGGGTTTAGGGCAGTGCAGTGGTGTTCGGGCAGTGTAGGGGGTCGTGCTGGGGCTGGTGTTTCAGGGTTTAGGGCAGTGCAGTGGTGTTCGGGCAGTGTAGGGGGTCTTGCTGGGGCTGGTGTTTCAGAGTCTAGGGCAATGCAGTGGTGTTCGGGCAGTGTAGGTGGTCTTGCTGGGGCTGGTGTTTCAGGGTTTAGGGCAGTGCAGTGGTGTTCAGGCAGTGTAGGGGGTCGTGCTGGGGGTGGTGTTTCAGGGTTTAGGGCAGTGCAGTGGTGTTCGGGCAGTGTAGGGGGTCGTGCTGGGGCTAGTGTTTCAGGGTTTAGGGCAGAGCAATGGTGCTCAGGCAGTGTAGGGGTTGTGCTGGGGGTGATGTTTCAGGGTTTGGGCAGTGCAGTGGTGTTAGGGCAGTGTAGGGGTCGTGCTGGGGGTGGTGTTTCAGGGTTTAGGGCAGTGCAGTGGTGTTCCGGCAGTGTAGGGGGTCGTGCAGGGGTGGTGTTTCAGGGTTTAGTGCAGTGGTGTTCGGGCAGTGTAGGGGGTCGTGCTGGGGTGGTGTTTCAGGGTTTTGGGCAGTGCAGTGGTGTTCGGGCAGTGTAGGGTGTCGTGCTGAGGGGTGGTGTTTCAGGGTTTAGGGCAGTGCAGTAGTGTTTGGGCAGTGTAGGGGGTCGTGCAGGGGGTGGTGTTTCAGGGTTTAGGGCAGTGCAGTGGTGTTCGGCCAGTGTAGGTAGTCTTGCTGGGGCTGGTGTTTCAGGGTGTAGTGCAGTGGTGTTCGGGCAGTGTACGGGGTTGTGCTGGGGCTGGTGTTTCAGGGTTTAGGGCAGTGCAGTGGTGTGCGGGCAGTGTACGGGGTCGTGCTGGGGCTGGTGTTTCAGGGTTTAGGGCAGTGCAGTTGTGTTCGGGCAGTGTAGGGGGTCATGCTGAGGGTGGTGTTTCAGGGTTTAGGGCAGTGCAGTGGTGTTCGGGCAGTGTAGGGGGTCGTGCTGGGGCTGGTGTTTCAGGGTTTAGGGCAGTGCAGTGGTGTTTGGGCAGTGTAGGGGGTCGTGCTGGGGCTGGTGTTTCAGGGTTTTGGGCAGAGCAGTGGTGTTCGGGCAGTGTAGGGGGTCATGCTGGGGGTGGTGTTTCAGGGTTTAGGGCAGTGCAGTGGTGTTCGGGCAGTGTAGGGGTCTTGCTGGGGGTGGTGTTTCAGGGTTTAGGGCAGTGCAGTGGTGTTCGGGCAGTGTAGGGGGTCTTGCTGGGGGTGGTGTTTCAGGGTTTAGGGCAGTGGTGTTCGGGCAGTGAAGGGGGTCTTGCTGGGGGTGATGTTTCAGGGTTTAGGGCAGTGCAGTGGTGTTCGGGCAGTGTAGGGGGTCTTGCTGGGGGTAGTGTGTCAGGGTTTAGGGCGGTGCAGTGGTGTTCGTGCAGTGTAGGGGGTCGTGCTGGGATGGTGTTTCAGGGTTTAGGGCAGTGCAGTAGTGTTCGGGCAGTGTAGGGGGTCATGCAGGGGTGGTGTTTCAGGGTTTAGGGCAGTGCAGTGGTGTTCTGGCTGTGTAGGGGGTCATGCTCGGGGTGGGGTTTCAGGGTTTAGGGCAGTACAGTGGTGTTCGGGCAGTGTAGGGGTCGTGCAGGGGTGGTGTTTCAGGGTTTAGGGCAGTGCAGTGGTGTTCGGGCAGTGTAGGGGGTCGTGCTGGGGCTGGTGTTTCAGGGTTTTGGGCAGTGCAGTGGTGTTCGGGCAGTGTAGGGGGTCTTGCTGGGGGTGGTGTTTCAGGGTTTAGGGCAGTGCAGTGGTGTTCGGGCAGTGTAGGGGGCCTTGCTGGGGGTGATGTTTCAGGGTTTAGGGCAGTGCAGTGGTGTTCGGGCAGTGTAGGGGGTCTTGCTGGGGGTAGTGTTTCAGGGTTTAGGGCAGTGCAGTGGTGTTCGTGCAGTATAGGGGGCCGTGCTGGGGATGGTGTTTCTGGGTTTAGGGCAGTGCAGTAGTGTTCGAGCAGTGTAGGGGGTTGTGCAGGGGGTGGTGTTTCAGGGTTTAGTGCAGTGGTATTCGGGCAGTGTAGGGGGTCATGCTGGGGGTGGTGTTTCAGGGTTTAGGGCAGTGCAGTGGTGTTCGGGCAGTGTAGGGGGTCATGCACGGGGTGGTGTTTCAGGGTTTAGGGCAGTGCAGTGGTGTTCGGGCAGTGTAGTGTGTTGTGCTGGGGCTGGTGTTTCAGGGTTTAGGGCAGTGCAGTGGTGTTCGGGCAGTGTAGGCGGTCGTACTGGGGCTGGTGTTTCAGGGTTTAGGGCAGTGCAGTGGTGTTCAGGCAGTGTAGGGGGTCGTGCTGAGGCTGGTGTTTCACGGTTTAGGGCAGTGCAGTGGTGTTCGGGCAGTGTAGGGGGTCGTGCTGGGGCTGGTGTTTCAGGGTTTAGGGCAGTGCAGTGGTGTTCGGGCAGTGTAGGCGGTCGTACTGGGGCTGGTGTTTCAGGGTTTAGGGCAGTGCAGTGGTGTTCGGGCAGTGTAGGGGGTCATGCTGGGGCTGGTGTTTCAGGGTTTAGGGCAGTGCAGTGGTGCTCGGGCAGTGTAGCGATCGTGCTGGGGGTGGTGTTTCAGGGTTTAGGGTAGTGCAGTGGTGTTCGGGCAGTGTAGGGGGTCGTGCAGGGGCTGGTGTTTCAAGGGTTAGGGCAGTGCAGTGGTGTTCGGGCAGTGTAGGGGTCGTGCTGGGGCTGGTGTTTCAGGGTTTTGGGCAGAGCAGTGGTGTTCGGGCAGTGTAGGGGATCATGCTGGGGGTAGTGTTTCAGGGTTTAGGGCAGTGCAGTGGTGTTCGGGCAGTGTAGGGGGTCGTGCTGGGGGTGGTGTTTCAGGGTTTAGGTCAGTGGTGTTCGGGCAGTGTAGGGGGTCTTGCTGGGGGTGATGTTTCAGGGTTTAGGGCAGTGCAGTGGTGTTCGGGCAGTGTAGGGGGTCTTGCTGGGGGTAGTGTTTCAGGGTTTAGGGCAGTGCAGTGGTGTTCGGGCAGTGTAGGGGTCATGCTGGGGGTGGTGTTTCAGGGTTTAGGGCAGTGCAGTGGTGTTCGGGCAGTGTAGGGAGTCGTGAAGGGGGTGGTGTTTCAGGGTTTAGGGCAGTGCAGTGGTGTTCGGGCAGTGTAGGGGTCGTGCTAGGGGTGGTGTTTCAGGGTTTAGGGCAGTGCAGTGGTGTTCGGGCAGTGTAGGGGGTCGTGCAGGGGCTGGTGTTTCAGGGTTTAGGGCAGTGCAGTGGTGTTCGGGCAGTGTAGGGGGTCATGCTGGGGGTAGTGTTTTAGGGTTTAGGGTAGTGCAGTGGTGCTTGTGTAGTGTAGGGGGTCGTGCTGGGGTAGTGTTTTAGGGTTTAGGGTAGTGCAGTGGTGTTTGTGTAGTGTAGGGGGTCATGTTTTAGGGTAGTGCAGTGGTGTTTGGGTAGTGTAGGGGGTCGTGCTGGTGGTAGTGTTTTAGGATTTAGGTTAGTGCAGTGGTGTTTGGGTAGTGTAGGGGGTCGTGCTGGGGGTAGTGTTTTAGGGTTTAGGATAGTGCAGTGGTGCTTGTGTAGTGTAGGGGGTCGTGCTGGGGGTAGTGTTTTAGGGTTTAAGGTAGTGCAGTTGGATTTTTGTAGTGTAGGGGGTCATGTTTTAAGATGCAATGCTCCAATACCTGACCAGTCTGCACTACATAAAACTGCAAAAAAACTAAAAATAAAAAGTGTTTTGCACACTTTTGTCATTGGGCTATATGTGGGCTACATCTGGGTAATATTTGTGCTACATTTGGGCTCTTTTTCACTGGTGGCCATCTTGGAAGACTTCTTTGTTATGAAGTTTCCTAATTTCTTCATTTACTGCAGTCTCCTCAGTAGGAAATGCTTTCAGTTTTTACTTTGATTCCATCAAGAAGGCATTCAGATGTCTCACATCTGCCATAAATTCAGAATGTTAGCACTCTAGTTGCTCATTAGATCACTGGAGTAAAGCTACTGCTCACCAGGGAGTTAACTGGTAGTCTGCTGCTGGTATTGAAAGTGATTGTTTCAGTCTGCATGTCAGAATTTTCTAATGAAATAGAAGAGGATTTGAGATCTCACTTAAAACATGCCCTAATTTTTCTTTCTGCAGCACTAACCATAATTTCTATTTCAAAAAGAACCCCTCATTTTGTTCCTTTTTAAATTAAATGTTTTAAGTGTTACCAGTTTATTCCAATCAAGATGGCTTCAGGTGTGCCATACTTTTGTCATAAGTAAGGCTGTTAGCGCTCTAGTTGTTCTTTAGAACACTCTGGGAAGCTGCAGTAGAACACAAAGGCATCAACTGGCAGGCTGCTCCTGTTGAAATATAACAGGAAGATATTTGAGATCACACTTGAAATATGTCCTAATTTTTCTTTCTACAGCACTAACCATAATTTCTATGACAAAATGAACCCCATCATTTTGTTCCTTTTTAAATTAAATGTTTTAAGTGTTACCAGTTTATTCCAATCAAGATGGCTTCAGGTGTGCCATACTTTTGTCACAAGTAAGGCTGTTAGCACTCTAGTTGTTCTTTAGAACACTCTGGGAAGCTGCAGTAGAACACAAAGGAATCAACTGACAGTCTCTGCCCTTGTTGGATGTACATGTTTTACTGAGAATGTCAGACTTCATTCTCACATGAGTGAGAAAGATAATGTGAATTTACAGAAAATATGCTCTCATTTTAGCTTCTGGAGCACCTTCCAAACCTCCATGGGACAAGCATGAGAAAATAGTGTTCTCTCAAACATGATTCATGATATCCCAGCAGAAGGTTTTTCACATGGTAAAATCACCTTAGAATACACCACAATTCCTAAAATTAGTATGGTACCATCAACAAATAAATTCTAATGTAACTAAAGCCTGTTATCACCCTTTATAGTTCTCCTTTTGGTGACCCTCAAAATCTTCTATTCACTACAATGCATTTCAATGAGGTACTATCATTTATATTGGTCCCAAGATGGCTGCCAGCAATTCCAGTATGAAGTGCTGACAGCCAATCAGATCTCACAATGACATGTGTGGTTAGGCTCCGCCCAGATATATATGTGATTTTACTTTTGATTTTCTCAGGAACTACTGAACGGATTTACACCATTTAAGCAAAAGGCACGACACTGAACCAAGGGCTACCTCTTTGCCAAATTTGGTGTAATTCCGTTCAGCAGTTCGGGCTGTAGCTGCGACTAAAGGTTCCTATGGAAAAATGAATGGGGAAAACGCGTTTTGGGACCCCCCTTTTTTCTCGGCCCCCGCTTGACGTATCACCCCGAGACTTTCAGGATAGGAGCGGACCGGAGCGCCCCAACAAGCTTGTAAGTTTGTTGTCTAATGAGATTAAAGAGTTCTTTGGGACGGTTTTTTGCATTGTCTAGTGCACCACAGAAGAAGGAAGTTTTTTTCATTTTTGAAGTGTACAGAAATAAACCCCTAGTGCCGTGGTTCCCAAACTGTGCGCCGCGGCACCCCGGTGCGCCGTTAGGAGTAGCCAGGTGCGCCATGCACGATGTGGGAAAGATAGCGTGTGCTGAGGAAGCTTCTAATCATGTAGTTGTGAGAATGTGAACAGTTAACTACATCTCAGCCTGAAGACAGCAAGTGAAGCTTATTTAAATTACACCCAGCCGCAGCGCAACACACGGGGAGTTTCAAATGCTACCTGTGTATCCCGGAATCATGGTTTGGCCCAAGAGGGCACGTGCCGCTATACGCGCGTAGGACGTGCTTTCACGTAGCCTCCGCATATGCAGCAGACTGTCGAGCGTTATTGTTGCTATTGTTCAGCTGTGCCTCTGAGGACCCTCTTCACAACTTACAAGTAGGTTATTTGCACACTAGAATACTCCTTGCTTTAAGGTTAACTGCACAGAAGGGGGACATGAAAAACTTGTGACCCCAAGCCGGTGTGTTTATGCTGGCTGCTGTTCCTGCACATTGTTCTGTGAAGAAAGACCGCGCCGGAATTTACTAGGTAGAAATTCCAGTGGGCAAACTCGCTGTGGAAATAGGCTACATTGCAGCCTGGATTAGTTTCCCGGCCCCAGTCTGACCCTCAGCCAAGGCCAGGCAGGAAGAATGTAATAAATAACCCGTTTCTTTCTCAGCCTCAGTGAAAGCAGTTCCTCCTTCTTCCCTCAGTATATTTCTCCAGGTTAGTGACAAGAGTAAGGCCTCCCAAATTAAATGAGTAGTATACCTTATCTGGAACTGGTACTACCCTCTGAAGCTATTTCTTACATCTGAAGATGTATTTCACCTAGAGAAAATTTAGTGTTATGAAACCACTGGACGCACTTACATTTTCTCTCACTTTTGTCCGATTCAGAAAAGCTTCCCTTGAACTCGGGATAAAGATTTTGGAGCTCATTCTGAGTGGTCTGACGTGGTTATTTCTGCTTTAATTTGGGTTAATTACTGCTGCACAATTACCATCTTTACTGATTGTCGAGTTAAAAACAGTCAAAGTGTGTTTCTGCTCACATTTTCACTTGCTGAAAGCAAGTAGGAAATATAAACAGAGAAGTACCTGGAATTCAAGGATTGCACGCTGTTAAATCACCCCAGACTGGGTCACCTATGTTTTATATCTGGAAAGAGGAGTGCGGCACAGGGATGAGAGAAATACAGGAAACTAAAAGTGACACCAAGACTTTCAGTCTGAGAAAACAAGGGCAAGCAGCAGGTGGAAGAAGGAATACACGGGGTAAAACAATGCGTGAAAGAATCAAAGGGGAAGAGAAGGAAAGCAGGACATAAAGGCAGAGAGAGGGGAGAAATAGAATGTATGAAGAGGAAAGGCAGCAACAAGAGGTGGAGAAACGAAAAGGATGAGGGAATAGAAGACGCTTTAGCTTTTTCATAATTGAAAGTTTCACAAAGCGTCGTTAACTGACCATAAAAAGATACAGCAGGGGTTGCAACAATGCAAGCTTCCTTTAATGCAAAGAACAGGCACGCCTTTAGCTGCTCTTTGGCTCTTTTTTAGTGTTTAGTAGTGCATTCTAGGGCTTGTAGTTTGTCTTTTTTACATTATGAGTATTATCTCACAACTCATGGCAAGCGATAGTTAATAGGTGACTCTGAGTCTGAGAGGATTAGGGCGGGCAGCGGGCCGTGCCTGTGCAGGGAGGCCAGAAAGTGCCAAAAAGCCAAGTGTTGTAGCCCGCATTTTAATTCATGTGCCATTATAGAGGAAGCCCCCACAGCCAGCAGGAATTTTCACTAACGTTTCAAATAAGAAGATGTACAGACAGGACAATTAGCCTGATGTATATTTAGTGCTGCTGAGCCGAATATGGCAGGTTATTTCTGAATAACACAAATGATTGTACCGCCATTTCGTTATTTCTAATTTAAGGACTGGTCAACAGTGTTTTGTGATGTTTCGTGAATTGTCAGATTTGTTTTTATGTTGTTTCTGTCAATTTTCATAAATGATGTGTGTATTTTTGTTTTTTTGAATTTCAGCACTTATTGTTCTTCCTGGTGACGAACTTAAATGTCGGTATTGTGTGCTTTGAAAAATTAATGAATAAAGATAAGGTGGATTAGATACACCGTAACTACTTTTGTTGCGAAGGTAGTTCTTTTGAGAAGTTTTAGTTGGGAATGTTCGTCCAAACATTTTTCATGTTTTTTTTTTTATTATAGAGGAAGCGGCCGTGATTATTAGGCGGCTGTTTGGCTCTGATAGCTCGGAGTTTCAGAGTTTTAAAATTGGGCTGCAAAACTTGGCTTTGGCAATTGCTGGCCTCGCTGCACATGCCCAGGGTTTGCTTCTTCACTGGCAGCAGCACTTTGCATGACAGTGCTTACTTCAGTTATTACTGAGGTGGCATGGTGGTAAAAAAATTGATGAATTGGGATGCGGCCTGAGTGATTGCCAGTGGTTGAGATTAATTCAAGCATTCCAACCATCACCTTGTTCTTTGTACTTCACTTATTAGGAATACTCATCGCCTTCATCCCAATTAATTTCAGGGAGAAAACTGGAAGTACTTCCGAGGTCAGGCTTACATCCCCCACCGGTAAAAAAAAAGTGACATGATGGGGAGCCATGGCCAACTGCCAATTAGGTCAAGGGAGCCACGGGTCGAAAAAGTTTGGGAACCACTGCCCTAGTGTATAAAATATTCAAATGTGTGTGCATATATGTGTTTTCACTTTATGGAAAAAGCGCAATCGTCGCGGTTAACGACGTCATCGCAACTTCTCAAATAACCGCGAAAATGGAAAATAGGTCTGAAAGATGGTTTTTAAAGAAACTTAGTAAAAAAATATGGGGCATATTAGCAAGACCGGCGATAATGCGCTTGCTAATATGCGTTATGGAATTCCAATAGAAGCCCAGGTTAGATGTCCTGCACATCTAACCTGGGCTTCTATTGAATTCCATACGCATATTAGCAAGCTCCATTATCGCCGCTTTAGCGGCAGTTTCCTGCCGCTAAAACGGCGATAATTTTATCGCCGGTCTTGCTAATATGCCCTTATGAGTTTAAACTTGCTTTGAAAGAAGTATTAATATGTGTAGGGCAATGTTCAGAATGGATTTTTTTACATATTATTTTTGGATGTGTGTTGGTGGCCATTGAATGAGTACTTTTGTTTTCCGTTCTCGCGACTTATTGGCAGGAATCACGACTACATTGCGAAGATCCCCAAAAACTAAAGAGCCGTTGTGTTGGTTGTGTGCATATGGCTGCTACACATAAGACCGGATGCAGAGTCTCAGGTTACTTAGAAACACCCTGTTGCCTTCATCTGTAAAGTGCACTCCATCATTTCTATAAAATTACATGCATGCCAAAAAGCAGATTGTTGTTATAGATTCAGCCCATGTGATGGTCTCTGAGGAATGCAGAAACAGTTTTCTTAACATCTTTCTTGGCTTTGTCAGTCTGTAGATAGAATTGATTTGACCACTTCCATTTCTGTCTTTGGCATATATTAGAGTACATCAAGACAGTGTGAGGGAAAAGTGACATCAGTTTTGCAAAGGTTTCTTTCATTAGGATTTCCAGCCCTACCCCAGTCAATGTGCCTCGGTTGTTGCCTCCACAGTGCACAATCATGAGGTGAGTAGCCTGGGAATCCACAATGGATTTAACCAAAGTCAGCAACTGATGAAACTTTAACCCTCTCTGTCCAAACCAAGTAATCTGCACATTTGGCAAACCCAAGTCCCTGTCAATACCTCTCTTTTTTGCAGCCTCTTCAGCCCAATAAATATAGCTGTGGCCCACAATCCACAAGCATTTTGAAGTGAAAGAGCAATAGTAGTCAGGAGAAGGCTGGAGCTGAATGAGGTAGTTTTCCAAAGGAAAAGCAGTTAAAATGGAGGTGTTTAAAAAAAAAAATATATATATATATGCCTTCCATTTTGATCCCTCGAGACGGCATGGCACTCAACATTTGGGTGGTGCGTGTCTCTCGGCAGGGTCATGCCAATAAATTCCACCAAAAGGAGAATGCACTCACAGGATTCTTGCTGCCAGATTATTTATTGTGCACGGAAATGGTCACAACGCCTAACGCATTTTTGTCTCCTCCTGAGACCTTGATCACGGGATACCCAGCACTTACAAGTAGGACATCTTTTATTTCCATAACTTGTGTCATAGTTCAGCGCATGCTTTCTGGGACATGTAGTCCCATTTGGATAAAAGTGACCTTGTGCTATTATAAAGTGGAAGTTCAAAAATGAATTTATAAATTTGTGCATAGAAAGTGCTGTCATGCATTCATAAATGTTTAAAATGCTGATTAAAAACATATGCTTCAAGATTGTGAGGCAAAACCATTCAGAGTTATTTATTGTTCACTCTGCCTTGCAACGGGCTGTGTTATTTATAAAAAAAGTTGGTTGGTCTACAGTTAAGTATTTTAGTTCATCCTCATCAATGAGACCTTTTTTCAACCAGTCCCTTAGATGGTCCTGTAATTGGTCCAGGAGTTGCCTCATAGGATTGTGATTAAGGCAATCATAACACGTTTGGTCTCTCAATTGTCTATTTGCTTCTTTCACATAGTCTTCTTTATTTAAAATTACAATGTTCCCACCTTTGTCTGCAGGCTTCAATTCGATTGTGTCATCCTCTTGTAGACTTTTCAAAGCTCTTTTTTCTTTCTGAGTCAAGTTATTTTTACAAGTGGTATTCTCTATTTTATATAGCTCTCAAGCAACTATAACATGAAAAATGTCTATTGTATTACCAGGTGGTAAGTTGGGATAGAAGTATGATTTCGGTCTTTTACCACTCTCTCCTGCCCCTATTGATGGAAATTCATTTTCCAATTGTTCCATTTCTTGGATCTGTTAAATCATTTTCCATAGTCAACAGAGTGTTCAAGGTGGATTTGTCTTCTACCTGTAAGTCGCTTCTGATGTATTTTTCGAAAATACTTGTACAAGTCGATTCTTGTTTGTACAGTGTCTAAATGTGCAGTGGGACAGAAATTGAGGCACTTCCTCAATAGTTGTGTTTCACCAGTTGTTATTATTCTATTTGAAAGGTTGATGACATTCAATTCCTGTGTCATGTCCGTTGTTACTTCCGAGTCTGTTTGGCACTTACCTCTTGTTTCGACTCTTGAGCTTGTTTCTCTGTCCCCTTTGGCCTCTCCTTGTTTGGCCACTGCGCCTCTTCCTATTCCAGTCATTTTTTGTTTGTCCCAAAGCTGTTGTTGAAGAGCCAGGCGCATTTCCATTTAAAAAGTTGTTTTCTTTCTGGTGTTGCCTGATGTGGCCACGCTCCCCTCATTCTCACTTAGGTCTGTGTCAGTTAGTGAATCGTAGCTAGACTATTCTCTTGTAGTTGTATCTAATTGTTCTCTTTTCTTTATTGAGTCAAACTTTCTGGCAAAGGTGAATATTCTTCCTTGTTCGTAATGCTCTTTGTCTCTCTGAAATTTAGTTTGTTTTCTCTGTTTAACCTGCTCTTCATGTTGTTCTATTTTACACAAAAATCTCTTCTTTTAATTTCTACAAATCCTCCAATAACTCAGTTTTTTCTAGTTGTTCTTCTAATTCTTTTACTTGTTCTTTAATTTGTGTTAATGCTTTTTCAATATGTTTAATGAAATCACAATTGATCCCATTGAGGCTCCTAGGATATGTTCACCCCATTCTTGCAGTAATTCGCTACTTATATCCTGGTGGCTAGGCATCAATGTGATTCGTAAGCCTCTTGGAACTCTTTGTGTTTCAACATATCTTTTAAGAGTGATTAACTACCACCACTTGTTGATTTCTTTATTGGATAGCTATTCCCAATGCCTTAACATATCTTTCACATTCGTGCTTTTGCTCCCTTGCTTTATTTCTCCTGACTTTGTTCGCATATTTGTAACTTCAAATACTGATGCCAATTCGGCATTACGTTTTGCCTCTCTTTTTCCATTGTGAATCCTTTTTTCCGTTTGTAATGCACTGCCTTTTGTTTCCGTGGCGGTTTACCTGTGTCTAAGAAATATAGTGGGGGCTTGTTCTACTTTGATCAATCCCAATTTCTCAGTTCCAATAACAATTTTGTTTTGTCCCCAATTTTAGTTTGTCAAGTTCTTTTCACATATATATCCTTGGTAGACCCCTTGGCCGCTTCGCACTTACATATACATATCTATATATATATTCACAAAAAAAACACAGGTTTCAGGGACGTTATAGTTAGGCTGACACACTCGTACAAAACCAGAGAAATTGGCCGAAATAGTTAGCTGAGCTAACTATAACTCCCGCCCCGCAATGCACTGCTGATGATGTCACATATTACATCACTTATGACATGGTCAGTGACATCACTGATGACATATCAAATGACATCACTGATGACATCACTGATGACATCATCCAGTGACTGTGTGTTTCTAAAAGTTTAAGTATGTTATATATATATATACGCCAAGGTGTTTTGAAGAATGAGTGGGTGTATGCTTGTCTCAATGGATGATTTAGTGGGTACGTGACTGACTGTATAAGTGAGTGATTAAATGTGTCTCAGTGAATGCATGGGTGTATGACTAATCTGTGTGAATGTCTGTATCAGTCTGTCAGTTGGTGTGTAAGTGGCTGCATGCATTGCTGAGTAACTACATGAGTGTCTATATGATTGGTTGTCTGAGTACCTGTATGGGTGCCTGAGTGTCTGTGTGGGTGGGTGGGGGGTGTGTGACTCCCTGCATGGATGTGTGAGTGGGTGATTCACTGGGTGTATGGGTTCATGAGTGCGTGTGTGAGGGGCCATATGGGGTGAGTGAGTGTGCATATGGCTGTGTTCGTGAGTGAGTGGATATCTCAGTGGTATATATGTGAGTAACCGAAAAAACTATCGTCTCCCTTGTGCTGATTCAATTAATCTTGTGGAACACCCCTATTGTTCTTCTATTATCACATTCATGAATACATAAAACCTGTTTTTGCAAAAGATGTCTCCTCCTTTATTAAAAAGGTTCCTTTTATATTCATGTAACACTGAATCACAATAATTGATATTTATATACAGAGTCACAGACTCAATGTCAATATTCCAAATAAACATTTCATAAAAATGTTTTCATCGATCAATCTTATACTAAGATGTAAAACAAAAACAGAAGGCCTCCTTTGTCATTCTTCCTATTTACACTTGTTTAAAATCACAATATTCATACACTGATTTTTATCTCTGAATCTCTGCACATGAATAACTCTTAATAAACATTTCCCATATTATCAAAATCCCATGCAAACAATTATTTAAAAACAGTGAATCAAACCAATGTTCATACAAATATAGTAAAAGCAAAAGTGTAGACACTGCCTTTCGGTGGACATGTCTTATTCTGCACCACCTTCTTCAGGGAAAGCTTTTATTTTTAAAGACAGTTGGGTTCTCTTTGAGATATGTTGTCTTAGCCACAAATAATAAATCTCATTGTGGTAGGAAAACTCCAGGAGATAGATGTACCGGTAGTTACTTCCGATTATAATCCTATATTCAGGAAGCGTGCGCTTATTTTAAAATTTCTGGTCACCGTATTTCAGTAATTTCCCAGAGTATTCAGTGACATATCATAGTTTTTGGCAGCCGCCTCGCTTCTATTCTTTAAGTATCCTCAAATCCGAGTTGTTCTGGCAGAACAACTATCAGAAGTATGATATGTCACTGAATACTCTGGGAAATTACTGAAATACGGTGACCAGACATTTTAAAATAAATGCACGCTTCTCATTGATGAAAGGAAAGTGTGTAAACCAGTTAAAATTGGAACTAATAAGGATTATAATTGGAAGTAACTACCAGTATATCTATCTCCTGGAGTTTTCCTACCACAATGAGATTTATTATTTGTGGCTAAGACAACATACCTCAAAGAGAACCCAACTGTCTTTTAAAAATAAAAGCTTGTCCTGAAGAAGGTGGTTCAGAATAAGACAAGTCCACCGAAACGCTGCATCAACACTTTTGCTTTTACTATACTTGTATGAACATTGGTTTGATTCACTGTTTTTAAAAAATTGTTTGTATGGGATTTTGATAATATGGGAAATGTTTATTAAGAGTTATTCATGTGCAGAGATTCACAGATAAAAATCAGTGTATGAATATTGTGATTTTAAATGAGTGTAAATAGGAGGAATGACAAAGGAGGCCTTCTGTTTTTGATTTACATCTTAGTATAAGATTGATCGATGAAAGATTTTTTATGAAATATTTATTTGGAATATTGACATTGAGTCTGTGGCTCTGTATATAAATATCAATTATTGTGATTCAGTGTTACATGAATATAAAAGGAACATTTTTTAATAAAGGTGGAGACATCTTTTGCAAAAAAACAGGTTTTATGTATTTTGAGTATGTATTATTGAATGTGATAATAGAAGAACAATAGGGGTGTTCCACAGGATTGATTGATTCAGCACAAGGGGGACGATAGTTATTTTTTTGTTATTTCAACCCAGTTCCCTTTGTTCGTTTGAAGGGTTACTCTCTATTAGTTTTAAAATATATGTGAGTAACTACATATGTGTAAGGCAGTATATGTAAGTGTTAGAGTATATAAGTGACTATATGTGAGAGTGAGGATTGTGAGAGGAACTGTATGGATGAGTGTGTGCTTGTGTCAGTAACTGTATAAGAGAGCAAGTATGTGTTAGTATCTGTATGAATAAGTGAGGTGGTGTGTGTATAACTGTAAAGGTGAATAAATGGCAATGTGATTGATCCTTTGCGTGACTGACTAGGTGTATGAGTAACTCTATGGATGAGTGGCAGTGTGTGAGTGTCTGTATGGGTATATGATTGTGTATACCAGTGGCTGCATAGATGAGTGACTGCGTGAATAAGCAACTGTATGGGTGAGTGAGTGGATGTGTGTACACCTATGAATCAGTGAGTGGCTATGTACTAACTGGTATTGGTGTGTCTATGGTTTCAAGAATGGTAGTCTGTATTTTAGATAACCCTAGGCGTAGTTCGCGTAGTAGCGCTACGCGTAGCTATGCGAAGTGCACTTCGCGAGCTACGCGTAGCACTACGTGAACTGCGTAGTGCGGTAGGAAATGCTGTTCGCAATGATTGCACAGTGCCGGATGCTTGTCCGCACTGTGCAATCATTGCAAACGGCATCTTGCACAGTGCAAGCGGTCAGTGTCTGCCGCCGAGTAGATTTGTACTCGAGCGGCAGTTTCTCAACGTGGACTGGCAGTTTCTCATCGCGAGCGGTCGCGGCATACGCGACCACTCGCAACAAGAAACCTGACCTCCCCGCGTTGAGAATCTCGCCGGGAGGTTTATTTTCACGCTCGCGATCGGCAACTTGATGTTGCTGATCGCGAACGAGGAAAAGTCTCGCCGGGATGTCATTTTGCTCGCTCGCGGTCGCCAACTTGACGTTGAGTACCGCGAGCAAGCAAAAATGCCCGCTACGGTATGCGGCGCGTTTTTGCACTGTGCTACGTGCACTTCGCGTAGCGCGTAGTTGCGCAAACTATGCAAACTACGCAAGTGAAGCGTAGTTTTCCGCCCAGGCCTAATTTTTAGAGTGAGTGTATCAAAGGTTATATTAGGGTGTGAGAAGGTGCATCAGATATTAAGTGGATGATGTCATCAGTGATGTCATTTGGAGATGTCATCAGTGATGTCTTCAGTGATGTCACTGACCAGGTCATGAGTGATGTAATATGTGACGTCATCACTGATCAGCAGTGCATTGCGGGCGTGAGTTATAACGGCCGAATTTCTCTGGTTTTGTACGAGTGAAATGTCAGCCTAACTATAACGTCCCTGAAACCTGTGGTTTTTTCAGTGAATTTCTAAGGTTTTTTAAATGCTAATTCCTAACTATAACATCCCTGAAACCTCTGTTTTTTTCAGTGAATTTTTAAGGTTTTTTAAATGCTAATACTAACTATAACGTCCCTGAAACCTCTGTTTTTTTCAGTGAATTTCTAAGGTTTTTTAAATGCTAATTTCTTACTATGCCTACATAGGTAGGACATGTGCAGAAAAATGAAGAAAGGTGCAGAAACAAGCAAGAGAAATACAGAAAGAGGGAAGAGAGGTGCAGAAAGAGGAAGAAAGGTGCAGAAAGAAGCAAGAAAAATGCAAAAAGAGGCAACAGAAGTCCAGAAAGAGGAAGAAAGGTGGAGAAAGAAGCAAGAGAAGTGCAGAAAGAACCAACAGAGATGCAGATAGATGCCTACTTTGACTGTACCTTACAACAGACTCATACAAAGCAGCCTAATCACTAATCCTTCTTCTAAGATGTTTTAAACCTCACTTTTCTCTTAAAGGTTCACTATTAATCGACTGCTCAGAATGTTAGGCCTACCAAATATAAAACAGCAATCCTAAGCATATCACTGTTGTAAGTCTGACCAAGTTTGTGAAGGTATGCATGCATGTGTCTCTGCTTTTACCTAGTGACAGGTTACATAAAAATAAACATGCAAATACTTAAATACCTGTGTTTCAAACAGCATACTCTGTAAATGTGTGTAAAAAAGGTATATGTATTTGTTTCTGCTCATAATACATGGCACATGGGTATTCAATAGTAGATTTGAGGGGCTCTATAACACCTGTATGCATAAGACATGTCTGCTCGTGCAACCGAATGACAGAGCAGAACTAAGAAGATTTGACCACCTATAGGAGAAGTTACCCGCCTTTTAAGCTACCATCTTCAGATGCATAACACATGTGAGAATACATGTTCAAGTAGACACATACCTCAGTCATAAGAGTACACAGACCTTTAAACTTGACAGCTTGCACTTCCCATTTCAGTACAGAAAGAAGCGAGAGAAGTTCAGAAAGAAGCAAGAGAGTTGCAGAAACAGGTAAAAGAGGTGCAGAAAGAGGGAACAGGGGTGGAGACAGAGGCAAGAGAGGTGCAGAAAGAGGCTAGAGGGGTGCAGAAAATTGCAAGAGAGGTGCAGAAAGAAGCAAGAGCAGTGCAGAAAGAACCAACAGATGTGCAGAAAGAGGCAAGAGGGGTGCAGAAAGAGGCAAGAGAAGTGCAGAAAGAAGCAAAAGAGGTAGAGAAAGAGGCAAGAGGGGTGCAGACAGAGGCAGGAAAGGTGCACAAAGAAGGATGAAGGGTGCAGAAAGATGCAAGAGGGGTGCAAATATTTACAAGAGAGGTGCAGAAAGAAGCAAGAGCAGTGCGGAAAGAACCAACAGAGGTACAGAAAGGGGCAAGAGGGGTGAAGAGAGAGGCAAGAGAAGTGCAGAAAGAAGCAACAGAGGTGCAAAAGGAGGCAAGATAATTGCAGAAAGAGGCAAGAGAGTTGCAGAAACAGGCAAGAGAGGTGTAGAACAAGGTAACAGGGGTGCAGAATGAGGCAACCAGAGGTGCAGGAAGAGGGGTACAGAAAGAGGCAAGAGGGGTACAGAAAGAAGCAAGAGAGGTGCAGAAAGAAGCAAGAGAAGTACAGAAAGAAGCAACAGAGTTGCAGAAAGAGGCAAGAGGGGTGCAGAAAGAGGCAAGAGAAGTGCAGAAAGAAGCAACAGAGGTTCAGAGGGAGGCAAGGGAAGTGCAGAAAGAGGCAAGAGAGTTGCGAAAACAGGCAAAAGAGGTGCAGAAAGAAGCAAGAGCAGTGCAGAAAGAACCAACAGAAGCGCAGAAGGAGGCAAGAGGGGTGCAGACAAAGGGAAGAGTGGTACAGAAATTTGCAAGAGAGGTGTAGAAAGAAGCAAGAGCAGTGCAGAAAGAACCAACAGAGGTGCAGAAACAGACAAGAGGGGCGCAGAAAGAGGCGAGAGAAATGTGCAGAAAGAAGCAACTAAGGTGCAGAAGGAGGCAAGAGAACTGCAGAAAGAGGCAAGAGAGTTGCAGAAACAGGCAAGAGAGGTGCAGAAAAAGGGAGCAAGGGTGCAGAAAGAGGCAAGAGAGGTGCAAAAGAGGGAAGAAGGGTGCATAAAGAGGCAAGAGGGGTGCAGAAAGAAGCAAGAGAGATGCATAAAGAAGCAAGAGAGCTGCAGAAAGAAGCAACATAAGTGCAGAAATAAGTAAGAGGGGTGCAGAAAAAGGCAAGAGAAGTGCAGAAAGAAGCAACAGCGGTGCAGAAGGAGACAGGAGAAGTGCAGAAACAGGCAAGAGAGTTGCAGAAACAGGCAAAAGAGGTGCATAAAGAAGCAAGAGCAGTGTAGAAAGAACCAACAGAGGTGCAGAAGGATGCAAGAGGGGTGCAGAAAGAGGCAAGAGGGGTGCAGAAAGAGGTAAGAGAGGGCCAGAAAGAAGCAAGAGCAGTGCAGAAAGAACCAACAGAGGTGCAGAAACAGACAAGAGGGGTGCAGAAAGAGGCAAGAGAAGTGTAGAAAGAAGCATCAGCGCTGCAGAAGGAGGCAAGAGAACTGCAGAAAGAGGCAAGAGAGTTGTGGAAACAGGCAAGAGAGGTACAGAAAAAGGGAACAGGGGTGCAGAAAGGAGCAAGAAAGGTGCAGAAAGAAGCAGCAGAGGTGCAGAAGAAGGCAAGAGAAGTGCAGAAAGAGACAAGAGAGTTGCAGAAACAGGCAAAAGAGGTGCAGAAAGAAGCAAGAGCAGTGCAGAAAGAACCAACAGAGGTGCAGAAGGGCAGAAAGAGGCAAGAGGGGTGCAGAAAAAAAGCAAGAGCAGTGCAGAGAGAACCAACAGAGGTGCAGAAGGAGGCAAGAGGGGTGCAGAAAGAGGCAAGAAAAAGTTCAGAAAGAAGCATCAGAGATGCAGAAAGGGGGATGAGGGGTGGAGAAAGAGGCAAGAGGGCTGAAGAAAGAAGCAAGAGAGGTACAGAAAGAAACAAAAGAAGTACAGAAAGAAGGAACAGAGGTGCAGAAAGAGGCAGAAGGGGTGCAGAAAGAGGGAAGAGGGGTGCAGAAAGAAGCAAGAGAGGTGCATAAAGAAACAAAAAAGGGCAAACAGAAGGAACAGAGGTGCACAAAGAGGCAAGAGGGGTGCACAAAGAGGGGAGAGATGTGCAGAAAGAGGAAAGAGAGTTGCACAAAGAGGGAAGAGGGGTGCAGAAAGAAGCAAGAGAGGTGCAGAAAGAAGCAAGAGAAGTGCAGAAAGAAGCAACAGAGGTGCAGAAACAGGCAGGAGAGGTGCAGAAAGAAGGAACAGGGGTACAGGAAGAGGCAAGAGAGGTACAGAAAGAGGGAAGAACGGTGCAGAAAGAGGCAAGAGGGGTGCAGAAAGAAGCAAGTGAGGTGCAGAAAGAGGCACCAGAGGTGCAGAAAGAGGCAAGAGATGTGCAGAAATTAGAAGAGATGTGCAGAAAGAGGCAAGAGAAGTGCAGAAAAAGAAAGAAGGTTGCAGAAAGAAGCAACAGAAATGCAGCAAGAGGCAAGAGAGTCACAGAAAGAAGCAAGAGTTGTTTGCACACCATTAGTACCAATTTAACACCCACATTTAGCAATAAGTAACAGGTGACCATTCTAGGTCTGCAAAGGGCCTTCTACCACACTGTAACACTTGTCGCTGCTTTTTTGGTAACGTTTGAGCCGTTTGAACTAGAAACAAGGTTTTTTTGTTCAAATCTGCAGATTATGCAGCAGATAATGGATTATGTGGCAAATGCGGAAAATGTATAATTGTGCGAAAGTCGGTGCAGCCAAACAGTCGCATAATTCCAGTGGCCCTTCTCATACCTCTGACTAGGTCCAGAAGTGCTCCTCAGTAGTTCCTTCTTTTTTTTGTCTTATTGAGTTTATAATTTAGCTTCTATGGAAACGAGGAAGACTAAACCTGAGGTTACCACTCCACAACACAGACTACCATTCCACATAATTACTCTCCATAACACATAATCCCACTCTACATAATTACTATACACTAAATACCACATACTTTCTATCCACATAATTTCACTACACAACATACCACATAATTCCACTACACACAATGTACATCCACTTCACTCCAAAAACCATTAGTAAAAAACGTTCACATTTACAACGCCAATAGCTCTAACTTTCGCAAATGCGAAACCTATTACATTGCAAATGCTTCTTTAACTAGTAGTTGCGTTTGCAGAGTGGTGGAGAAAGGGTGCTGGGCCTACGACCAGCGCTCAGGAATTCCGCTGCGTAGGACTTACAGGAGGTACCAGGAGGGCTTCTTGGCCCCCAAAGTCCCTCAGGAGTAAAGTGGACTTCATCCCCCAACCTGTAGTGTGCCAGGAGGCGTGTTTGCAGAGTGGTGGAGAAAGGGGGGCGTGGCCTCTGAAGACCTCTTAGCAATCCCACTGTGTGGGATGTACTGGAGGTAACAGGAGGGATAGTTGGCTCCCAAGGACATCTTTGGGGGCCAACTACCCTTCCTATTACCTCCAGTAAATCCCACACACAGCAGGATTGCTACGTTCTCATAGCAGGCCATGCCCCCTTTGCCCACCACTCTGCAAATGCATCTCCTGGCTCGCTCTTGGATGGGGATTAAAGTCCCCTTCGCTGCTGGGGACCCTTAGGGGCCAACTAGCCTACCTGATACCTCCAGTAAGCCCCAGATAGTGGGATTGGTGAGAGGTGGACACAGGCCATGCCCCCTTTCTCCACAACACTGCAAATGCACCTCCTGGCGCGCTCTTGGTTGGGGATGAAGCACCCTTTCCTCCTGAGGGTCCCTGGGGGCCAACTAGCCCTCCTGTTACCTCTAGTAAGCCCCACACATCTGCATTGCTGAGAGTGGTCCAAGGCCACACCCCCTTTTTACACCACTCTGCAAACGCACCTCTTGGCGCACTACTGCTCGGGGGATGAAGTCCACTTTAGTCCTGAGGTCCTCGGGACACAAGAGGACCTCATCGCCCCACCAGCAGTGCGCCTCCCATCTTCTACATAGCCCAGGGGAGGTGGTGGTCTCGAGCCGGGGTCCGCAACGGACCCCCACAATACAATAAAGTGTGCCCCGGGGACGTGGTGGTCCCCGGGGCAGTGTGCGGGGCTCGAACCCCCACACATGTTTAAAGCTAGCCGCGGGGATGTGGCAATCTCCCGGGACTGCAGGGGGATGCGAGGCCCCCCGCATTTAAACGTTGAAGCCCCGGGGAGGTGGTGGTCCCTGAGGCTTGGGGGGCCCACGAGGCACCCCCTACCCATTATTTTGCAATACCCCTGGGAGGTGGTGGTCCCTGGTGCAGCGTGGGGGGCAGGAGCCCCCCCCATGCTTTATATTAAAAATAAGCCCTGGGGAGGTGGCGGTCCCTGGGGCTGCGGAGGGCCACGCGGCCCCCGCATATATTTACCACATTGCCCCCGGGACCGGGCCCACCCGGGGGCTTATTAAAACGAAGCGCGGGGCACAATGCTTTGTTTTTTTATTTTTTCAGCTGGATTCGCGTAGGGTACGTGAATCCCACCAAATTTCTTTATAAAAAATTGCTTTTTTGGGCCCTGGAGGTTTCTCTGGGACCCCCTGAGCAGGCCTAGGGGGTCAGGGTATTTCTACCCTGCCCCCTTATCTTGTTTTTTGACCTTTTTTCTTGTGACTCGGTTCTACTGAGTCACAAGATGGCTGACAACCCTTCTTGGTTTGAAATGTTGGCAGCCAATCAGAGACAAGCTCGTGATGGGGAGGGTTCACGGATCCACCGCGGTCACCAGATATATAATTATTTTTTATTTTTTTATTTCTCAGGAACTACTGAACAGATTTACACCATTTAAAGCAAAGAGTGCACTCTGAACAAATTTGGTGTAATTCCGTTCAGCAGTTCGGGCTGTAGCTGTGACAAAAGTTTCCTATGGAAATTAACATGGAGAAAACGCGTTTTGGGACCCCCCTTGACGAATCACCCCGAAACTTCCAAGACATGAGCTGACCAGAGCAGAGCATTAGTTTTGAAATTTCATGAAGATTCATCCTACGGTGCTAAAGATATTAGCAAATCAAAAACGCTCTTCCTATGGAAACTAGGTCCTAACTATACCAACTTACTGGTGACCGCCAGTAGGTAATATATATATATATATATATATATATATATATATATATATATATATATATATATATATATATATATATATATATATATATATATATATATATTGGATGCTGTCAGCATGAAAGTGGATTAAAATTAGGTAGTGTTCGATGCCTAAGCAAGAAGTCTTATTATTGGCTGTTGTTTAAGAAAAGAAATGAAATACGATATGGATATGTTTCTGAATCTGTGGAGTAAAATAAAGCTGCTGTATACTTTTTAGAAGCAGCATGTTCCATCTAAAATGTGCTGTGAACTTTTGACCTACTGGTTCCACTGGGTTGCTAGGCACACTGAGCTATTGGGGGAAGGGTGTTAAAGGGACAGAACATTTTTTTAAAGTTGAGAAGTGATGACACAATGTAAGGAATTGTAACTTTTAACTTCCAACTCAGGACTATGTAATAAACTGTAGTGTAGTATTTAAATTTCATAAAAATGAAGCTAAATATAGGTATGAACTCCCGTTTTTTTTTGTGGTTTCTCTGCAATCATTGCGAATATATCACGAAAATGTGCCGACAGGAACCTCGTTTTGAAAGAGAGGGAAAGTGTTAACATATGCTAACCATTCACAAGTAGAGATGCAGCAGTCTAAAATGAAAGACATGATTTCATTTGCTGCTTTTCTCATGGTGATAGAGTGGAAAGTTGAAGAGGTTGCAATTTTAGAGTTGCTTTGCATGAGAGTGGTGTACCATTCTTGTGCTTAGTTTTTACAAATCTTAACAGTGTCAAAACTATGCAGAAAGAGCTAAAACAACAATATAATCTATAAACGGAATTCAGTGGTATGTATATAACTTTGTAATTATGTTAAAAATGTACATTAGAAATGAAGATGTATATGGGAGTTTGATTAAAAGGAGTATCACAATGATGAGGAAAAATATATGAGATGAGCTGTATCTATTAGAGGGTATGTGTTTAAGAGGTTAGTGGTAAATGTTTTGGGAAGTCAGAGAAAAATTAATTAGTGCCTGTTTATTACATTGTGTATTTTATTGAAAAATAACAGTATAGTCTTGTGGAAAGTTGCAATTAGGAACTAAGAATGTTTTAAATATCTAAACATCATGTGCAGAATAGATACTTCTGTCATTTGCATTCTGGGAGTTGTAGTACTTTTAGTAATATTATTAAAGAGGAATACTGTGGTGATAAATAGAAGATGAGAACATGTTGTCTGCCTGTATATGTACTAGAAATAAGTAATACTTGTTCGGTATGTATTGGGAAGTGTTTGTCAATGTGGTGTTTAACTTATATGACCACTTTGCATATGCTTAGATGGTGAGATATGGTTTTTGTGCTTGCACATAGCTATATATAAAGTGGGACTTTTGAGTTTGTTTAAAGATGCAGAGAGGTATATGTTTTGGGGAAATATGGCTTGAAGGTGTACATCTATTAAGAAATCACATACATGTTTACATGGTGATCTATGTTCAGTAAGGCTGATGAAAATTTCATGTATATGTTGAGGGGAGTGTTTTTCTTTAAACATTGCTTTGTTTAAAATTGAGAAGGATTAATAGCGCAGAATGCCTTGAGAGTTCTTTTGCTAGCTTCATTCTGAGTGCAACTTTTGTTGAGATATGCTGAATATATTTTTTAGAAGCAGAAGAAGTATTTAAGAAATGATGTAGGTAAGTATTTCTCGAAAGATTTTTGGCTTTGAAAAAATTCAAAATGTTGATTTCCGTTTTATAAACTTACTGATGCATGTGCACGCTCAGTAACAAAGCAATGTATGTTTCTAGAGGGCCATGTATGCATTTATATATCAAGTGTGATACCTAGATTTCACTCACACATAGCTCAGAAGAAAAGCATGTATACAGTAAAACAGGTAGTTTGATACTGACAGAAGGAGATAACCAGTGAGTCAGAGATATAGTGACAACTATCATGTATCTAACAGCAATGAAGGTACTTTCTCAGTCAGTCAGGCAGTATTCAGGCACTCATGGAATCACCCAGTCACTACTCAGGCAGTCATCAAATCAGTGATTGACTATCCATGGAGTTATTCAATTATCCAGAAACTACGGGCCTGATTCACAGAACTAACTTACGTCAAAAACGTAAAGTTAGTACTTTTTGGTATTCACAGAATACACTTACTCATTTTGGTATTCACAGAATGAACTTACTCATTTCGGTATTCACAGAAGTTAGTAGTCCTAACTATCCTAACTTTAAGACTTTCGGTATTCACAGAAGGCATTTAGGAGTCCTAAAGTTAGGACTATTAACTTCTGTGAATACCGAAATGAGTAAGTTCATTCTGTGAATACCAAAATGAGTAAGTGTATTCTGTGAATACCAAAAAGTACAAACTTTACGTTTTTGACGTAAGTTAGTTCTGTGAATCAGGCCCACTACATGTACTCTTGCAATCAGGCAGGCAGAAATTATGTAGTCATTGAAGTATGCAGCCATTACGTATACATTCATCTAATCACCTAGGTACTAACTATTGACATATGCAATGAACACTTAGGTGCCGATTACGATGTCGATTGGAAACTGTCACAAACGAATCGGGCCCTGCGGGTCTGGACGACTGATTACGATGCTTCCCAACATCCTTCGGTTGGACTCGGATTGACTTCAATGGGATATTGCGTTCAGAACGAGAACACAGGCTCCCATTGAAAAAAGGGGTGGTTAGGGAAAGCCTTGCACACTGTGGCGGGCTCCCCATGGTGCCTGCCACATTGTTCATGGTTGGGAAGAGGGGTCCCTTGGGTACCCCCACAGGCTACATTTGTATGTCTCCGGATGAAGAGGGGCCCGCAACGGGCCCCCAAAGACCGATTCCAGCAGCCTTTTTGTCACGGGCGAACCAAATCGGATTGGCTGTCCAAATCAGTCATCGTAATCGCTCGTCCAGAAACTATGTCCATAGAGCTGTATGAATCAGCTCTGAAAGACTCGGGCTGTCTGGATGCCTTTCGGAACCGATTCGGACTGCTCGAACGGTTTCCGGGCATCGTAATCGGTCGTTGGGACATCTGTACGATTCGATCGGAAACAAGGGTTGCAAACCGGATTCTGCAATACGGAATCTCATTTGGAGTCCTTCCTAACGACATCGTAATCGGCCGCTAAATTTACAAGGCTGTAACTTTGCAATCATTATAACATTTGTGCATGAGTAGAGCATGAGTGTTTCATTAGTGCACACGTGTGCCTCAGTATTTCAATGACTACATGGGTTGTAAGTGGGTGTTTAGATGGCTATATAGGTTCTGCGCCAATGTTATAATGATTGCAGAGTTACAGCCTTGTAAATTTAGTGCTACATTTTAAAAAGTGTAGAAGAAGGAGAGATGCAGTGAAACAGAAAGAACGAGTTGAGAGAGCAGTTGATAAGGCCTTTGCTTTGAAGAGGAAGCTTTTCATTTTGATTCCAAATAGAATTAAGACTCTTGACAAAATAGTGTTGTACATGAGGAGACAAAACCAGAAGAAAAGATTAGTGAATCGAAGTGACTGTTGTACAGATCTTAGTGGACAATGGATGCATACTTCTTGTACAGAGCCTTTCTTTAATGAAGAAAGCTATCTCCAGGATGACAAATTAGGTCATGCTATTGATTAAAGAGGATGAGGAATGGTAGTACTATAGCAAAAGAGGTGATGGTACTTAGAAATGTAGAAGAAGGTACTGCGGAAGAGGTACAAGGAAGGCGTAGTCAGGGTACTGTATATAAATGGAATTGTAGTAGTATTTCTAGTATTAGACAGCAATTCATTGATATATTAAGAAAAATCCTACGTATCTTTCCAATGCGAAGTTTAAAACACAAAATAAGTTATACCACTCAACAATGCAAACTTTAGGTAGGAGGCTGTTTTATGTGAAAACTCCTGCTTTATGTTTACTAGAAATAAATAGAGCACTTTTGCATGGTAGTGTGGCAGACATAGAAAAGCTTTGTGGTGATGTGCACTTTTGTTTCTTTGGTCCTGAGCAGGATTCTAGGGAAAATGAAGAGTTGTTAAGAGGAGGACAGTTTGAGTTGTCTATACGGCAAGTTATATGTAAGTGTGTTACAATAAATTGGAAGACAATAAAATGAACAACAGATAGATATTATATACCCATTTTGTAAGATAATAAAATGCCTGCTAATGTAGAAAAAATATGAAGGGCCAAAAATAAAAAAAAATCAACATTTATTATTCTTACCAGCATTACGAAGGACCGTTATGGACTGCTCTCTAGCACCCACTACATCTCCTCAATCCATGCAGTATTATGCCACTGTGGAATACTGTGGAGCCAAAGCTTGAAGTTGATATTGGACTTTTGAATGGACTCTCTGCTTCGGTGTTATTGTGCTGCTATTGAAGTCGAGGGTCCTTCAGCTTTGCGTTACCTTCTTGCTGCTCACTATGAACTCCTCTTATGAAATGTGCCAAAAAATATAAAAGGGGGAAAAAATACCATGTATGATTTTTGGCAGCACTGTAAATAGCTGTAACACACTGCGCCACAGCTGTTATAACAACACTACAGTCCATTCAATACATGGCCATTCTTGAATACTGTGGAGCTATATCTGTTGTAGTAGTCTGTACCTCTGGAGGAACTTTCTGGCCGGAAATTGTTACTGCTGCCACTGATGTGGATGGTCTTCCAGCTTCCCTCTGCTTGATCAGCAGTTGGAGACATTTTTTATAATAAGTTTTAAGGTGAAATAACATGAACGTTGTCCCACATGAGTCCCAAAAAAGTCTCCAGCCAAAATCTATCACCTGCTCACAATAAACCTCTGGAAAAGAAGATTCAAGAAGGAGGAATGGGTGTATACTTCCTATTCATTTTACTGAACAGGATATTATCCAATGATATTCCTTACTTTCACAGTCATGTGATGTACTGAGATTGTGCATTGCACTAGTTTGGCAACCATTTTTAATTCCCCATTAGTTTGGGTGACAATGGGTAGTTTGATGGGTGTTTGGTAGTTATGTTCTATTTGTGAGTTCAGATGTTGAGTTATTTTTTTAAACTGTTCTTTTTTATAAATGTGTTGTTGAAATAAAGTTAAACCAATACGTTACTAAACAGCTAGACTCAATACAGATTACGCCTAATTCACTTTAATTTCCTACACCGCCCCTATCACACTCCAGTGTTACTGCATCGAATGGGCATAACCCCAGACCCTCATTGCACACGATGCCACGCCACTGCAGCAGATTTTATTCATCTTGCCTGGCAATGCCCAGCTGTTGCAGCATACTGGGTAGAAGTCTTTGGGGTAATAGAGAAAGTTATAAACACACCACTACCCCCATCTCCCCTGATCGGATTACTGGGATATGTAGCTGAGATAGCCAGCCACTCTCGTAAACTCTCTGCTCTAATGCTCCTCCTTGCCAAACGCAGGGTTGCAATGTGCTGGGGCAGTACACTAGCGACAAAGACGCGTGACTGGATCAAAGACATTTCCTATTGTCATGACCAATTGTCCACTTTTTGGGACTTAATGCCCCCAAGATCTCGACCCCGAGACATTTGGGAACCCTTCACCAGCTATATTAGCCAACAGGCGCATTATTCCAGCCTGTGAACTTTCTAGCAAACTAGCTCTGAAGACAAACGTTATTTCGCTGTTGAATTAAAGTGTGCCATTGCTGTATTTGCTGTGCCATTTAAATTGCTTTGTGTTCATGTATACTGACTGCTAACAGTTATAAATAAAGTTTAAAAAAAAAAACAGCTAGACTCAAACTTTGTGTAAAATATGTCTATATATGTGTTCTACACTTTGTTAAAAACACCCAGTATTCGCAGTCTGTCCTTGGCAATGGCACTCATAGAATCATACAGACACTGTCTGAGCAATCATCAAGGACGTCCTTTCTCCATCACTCTGCAAACGCGCTTCCTGGCACAGTACTAGTTGGGGGATGAAGTCTCCTTGGCTATTGAGGGTATTTGGGGGCCAAGTATCCCTCTTGTTACCTCCTGCAAGTCCCAAACTGTCAGTTTGCTAAGAGGTCTTCAGAGGCCACACCCCCTTTCTGCACCACTTTGCAACACGTCTCCTGGCATGCTCCTGGTTGGGAAATAAAGTTGTTATGGATGCGAAAGGACCTTGGGAACCAAGAAGCCCTCCTAGTACTTTCTATAAGTCCTACACAGCAAGATTTCTGAGAGCCGGTCAGAGGCCCCGTCCCCTTTCCACACCATTCTTCAAAGACCATTGCTAATTTAAAAACCATGGAAATTCACTGAAAAAATTAAATTAAAGGTTACAGATAAGTTATAGTTAGGAATTAGCATTAAAAAAAATTATAGAAATTCACGGAAAAAACCAAAGGTTACAGGGCTGTTATAGTTAGGAAATAGGATTAAAAAAACCTTAGCTATTCATTGAAAAAAACAAAGGCTACAGGGACGTTATAGTTAGGCTGACATTTCACCCGTACAAAACCAGGCAAATTCAGCAGTTATAGTTAGCTGGGCTAACTATAACTCACGCGCCCGCAATGCACTGCTTATGAGCTCACATATTGTATCACTCATGACATGGTCAGTGACATCACTCATGACTTCTCAAATGACATATACATATGTATGCACATTCAGTGGCAGTCGCCCTGGGTGGTTATAGTTAGGATCGTGTTTCCATAGGAATTGTCTTTTTTTGTGTCGCTAATATCTTTAACGCTGTTAAATCTCCATGAAACCTTCCAAAAAAGTGCCCGTTTTTTGCATTGAAAGTTTCAGGGAGATCTGTCAAGCAAGGCCGAGAAAAATGGGGGTCCCAAAACGCTTTTTCCCCATTCATTTTTCCATGGAACTTCAGACACAGCTACAGCCCAAACTGCTGCAAGATAGATCTTGGTTTTTTGTGAATTTATGTAAATCCGTTCAGTAATTTTTGAGCAATTAATGCTGAAAAAATGTAATATTTCACCCTGCGGAGGAATCACTGAGCCGACAAGTCTTCTGCCGAGATCTGATTGGCTGCCATCAACCAGGAACTGGTGGCATCCATCTTATGACTTGGGACTTAGGGGGCTGGGTAGGGATACCCTGAATCCTAGACCTGGAGCCCAAAACTTTTTTTTAAAACTTTGCCACCAATTTGTGGAGAATTCACATATACACAGCAAAATAAGATAACAAAAGTGCTTCTTTTAAAAATCCCTGGGGAAGGCCTGGGCCCAAGGGGAAAACGTAGGTTATTTGTTTAGGGCAGGGGGGCAAGGGGCCCCCTCCCTGAGCCTCTGAGAGGCCTCGGGGACCCCATCCCCTTGGTCCAATGTTAAAAAAGGAAGGGGGAGGGCAGGCCCCTCTCGGAGCCTACTTAGGCCCCAGAGACTCCATCCCCCAGGGGCTAAATGTGGCTAAAAGAGGAGGGAGCCATGTGGGCCCCCTTCCCTGAGCCTGGCATAATCACTTTGAATAAATAGAGAGGGGCTGCACGGCCCCCATCCCTGAGCTGTTAAAAGCCTGGGACCCTATATCCCGGGACTCAGTCGTTTCCCTGCCTGCACTAGCGCTTGCAGGGAAACATGTGTTTGCTCCAGTCTGGTGGGAGCATTTTTAAATCTCCTGCGAAACGGGAGCAAACACTAAAGGCCTAATTATGAGTTCCGAACCCGTGGTGGCTGTCCCTGGAACGTCAGACTGGTGGTCCACCTGCTGTATTGCGACTAAGGTGGTGGGACCGCCACAGGACCGCTGCTACCGGTGGAATGCTTGATCCCGTGGTGGTGGCGCAGTGGTCAGAGGCCACAATATGCTGGCAGTGCACCTGCTGCACCACCAAGCATATTATGAGCGTCCTCACTGTCCTCCTTTTAATGGCGGTGAGCCTGCCATGAAAAAGTTGGTGGCGGTGAGGAAACTAAGGGGGCCCTACAGGGCCTGTTGCCTCTGGGCCTGAAGGTGCATGCAGCCTGTCTGTATGCACCCCCAGTTCCAGCACGACATGGACTGCACAATCCATGCTGTGCAGGAACGTGCTTTGGCACTCCCATTGCAGTACCTTTCTAAAGCTCAGATATGAGCCTTTGAAAGGCACCACCGTGGGACCACCAAATCACTGCCCACCAGACAACAGATGAACTCATAATCTGGCAGGCAGTGTGCAGACGGGTTTGGCAGTGTGGCAGCAGGGCGCTGGTGTGGCAGCCCGCCAAACTCGTAATCTGGCCCAAAGTCAGCTCCCAGCCAGCGGTAGAGTTAGAAATGATCCTACCAGTTAGGAGCAAACTTGTGTTCTGTTTCCCTGCCTGCACTGATGTGGGCAGGAAAACACAGCAGATATTGCTCCTGCCCGGAGGGAGCATGCATAATTAGCTTCTCTCTCCGTGTGGGAGCAAGGCCAGCTTCCGCACCACGGGGTGAGCGGGCTGGGGCCACAGGACCGACAGGAATTTTAAAAACCAGACAGCACCGGGGGATCGGGTCCCTGGGCCCTGAGAAGGCCCAGGGAGGGGTCCGCGTGGCCCCTTCCCTTTTAATAAAAAACACACAGCCCTGGGGGATGGAGTCTCCAGGGTCTAATAAGGCTTTGGAAGGGGGCGTCACACAGACCCCTCCCCTTTTTTGTTATACTTGGCCCCAGGGGATGTGGTCCTCGGGGTCTATTTAGGCTCAGAGGGGGGCTGCATGTACCCTCCCCTTAGATTTGGTCCCTGTGGAATGTGGTCCCCAAGCAAAAAGAGGCTCGGGAAGTGAGCTGTGTGGCCTCCCTCCCTGGGGCCTAATAAGGCTCAGGGAAGGGGGCTGCATGGCCCCCTCCCCTTTTGGTGTTGACTGCCTGCAGAGGGTTGAAAGCAGGGCCTGGGCGTTGGTCAGGCCCTGTGGCCAACACCCTGCTGTGCATGGTCTTCATGCCCTGAGGTGACTAAAACTCGTGCCCTCGTCATGCACTGCCAATTACCCCACATATGACATCACTCATGACATCTTCTTATACATCATTGATAATATCAGTGCAACACTTGCAATGAAATTTTTGATGATAAAACTGCATGTTTTTGAGTTTAAAAGTTATATTGTTTCTGAACATTTCACCTAACTATAACGTTACTTTATCCTTTATATATATACGCAACGGCGCAAGAAAAGCCCACACACCATGTGGCCGCAATAAATGCGTTTGAACACCACCTGGAGTAAACTGCTAGTGCAACGGCGCAAGAAAAGCCCCCACTCCAGGTGGCCTCAATAAATGTGTTTGAACACCACCTGGAGTGCAGGCTTTTTTTGAGCCGTTGCTCAAGCAGTTTGCCTGTTTACACGGGGTCCTGTGCCCCGCTGCTTTGCACCGACCTTGTTTGGTGGAAGCGTCCGAGGGATAAAGATGAAGATTTGCATATATATATTGGCATTCAAGTTCCAGCGTGATAAGTTGGACTATGAACATGGCCAAATATTTACCTTCGCTAAAACTACGACTCTGTCAAGGCATCAAGAAAGGTAGAACCCCTCCCCACTGAAACACCTGACGTAAGCAATGGTGAGCCCATACCCACTTCAGCCTCAGACCTCAGTTTGGCACCAGATAGTGAATCGGACAACGAACAAGTGAGGAATCGTAGGTTGGGGTTTCCAAAATTCTCCCTGGCCCAAGAAGTGGACTGCTTACGCCAGGACAGACGACAGATGGTGCGTCACGTGCACAAGGTGCAAACACCAACAAAAATGCAACAGGAAACGTTGGGAGAGACGACAATTCAGCAACCACCGGAAAACAAACCAACAGAAAACAAAGAAATCAATGGAAGCGCAAGTAGAATCACAAGCAACTGGTAGTGACTCTTTAACAGTTATCAATCTGTCGACAGTGGCGCTGACTAAAGGTGAAAATCAGATATTGTCCCTGGGACTCTCCTATAGTCCCAAAAGTGATTTTAATTCTGCCCAAACTCGGATTGACATGTACAAGTTAGTACGTAAACTCAAAGTGCACAAGTTCCATTTGTTAAAAGGAACATCGATGCACAAACAAATCAAAGCACCGACAGATGACAGGTCCAGCCCCACAATTCAAACAGCTGGCGATGTTGGATTACTTCAGGATCTCCAACAATTGCAGCAGGAAAATGACGTATCTGAGCCCGGCTGCAGCCAAGATCTGTCACTGTACGGAGGGGCATCTAAGACTCACTTTAAACCTAAGTCCACCTTCTGCCCAATCATGCTACGGGACAATATAGACGTATTCAGTGACAAGGTGACACAGGAATTGAAAACCTTGTAGCGGAAGCAAGCAGGAGCCAATAATCTTTACACCAGACAGGATAGTGTTTATTTTCAACTGATGAAAAAATTGCAAATGAGGATGTAATCATCCGCCAGTCTGACAAGGGCAGGAATGTTGTGCTAAGGCCGCGTGACATGTACATGGAGGAGGCTTTGAAACAGCTTAACGACAGGGAATGTTACAGGCGCAGCACAATGCCAATTGTCAAGACCTCGTGGAACAATTTTTACACCAGTCTCCTGGCATGGAAGAGTGCAGGGCTGGTAACTGCAGAGGAGTTTAAGTTTTTAAAAAATTACCATCCTGTGATGCCTGTTGTATATTTTATACCAAAAATACATAAAGATGTGGCTAAACCGCCAGGCAGGCCAATAATTTCTGCCTGTAATAGCATAATGGAGAATGCGTCTAGATACGTGGACTTCTATCTGCAGGAACACGTGAAGAAACTTCCCTCTTTCATTCAGGACACTGGTGATCTGTTGAGAAAAATAACTGATATCAAGTGGCACTCAGAATACTTACTCATTTCGCTCGATGCCTCTTCCCTGTATACTAGCATTAATCACAGAGACGGGATTAAGGCAGTTGAGCACTACTTAAATACAAGACCTATGTGTTTCTTTCAACATAACAAAATGTTACTGGCCATGATTGTAACTTGCCTAGAAAACAACTTTTTCCTCTTTCAGAACCAGGTGTTCCAGCAGGTGAGAGGCGTGGCTATGGGGGCTTGTTTCTCCCCTAGTTACGCCTGTTTGCATATGGGACTATGGGAGGAACAAGCCCTCAGGCTTACCTATGGTGAAATAATGTCTAAACATGTCATACGATGGTATAGGTATATTGACGACTTGCTGATCATTTGGAGTGGCACGGAGGAGAGTGCCCTCAATTTAATTGAACAGATTAATGTCAATAACCTTAACTTGCAATTCACTGGCCAGATAAGCAAGAATGCAATTTGCTTTCTGGATATTGAAATCACTGTTACACAGGATAAGCTAGAAACAAGGTTACACAGAAAACCAACAGCAGGGAATACCTTGTTACATGCCTCCAGCCATCATCCTGCACATCTGATTCACAGCATCCCCTTTGGAGAGATGCTGCGGATCCGGAGGATATGTAGTTCTGATACAGACTGTGAAATTGCGCAAAAAGAAAGTTGCGAAAGGTTCTTGGCCAGAGGCTTTTCCCGGGGTGAAATTGACAAAGCCATAGAGAAAACCAATAAAATGGGCAGATCCCAGGCTTTGGTTTGTAGATCAAACGTTGAAAAGGGAATACACTCACAGTCACAACAACCATCTAGATTGATTCTGACGTACAGTAATCAGCATAAAATAATACGCAGGATAGTCAACAAGAACTGGGTCCTGGTTAAGAATGATCCGGTCTTGGGGGCTAATCTAACTAGATCTCCCAACATCACGTTCAGGAAGGCTCGCTCAAGGAGCAACTCTCTAGTCAAGAGTAGTCCAGAAGTGAGAACCAATACATCCTGGCTCTGTACTAGCAAAGGGTTTCTCAAATGTGCCACTTGTAAGGCCTGCAAACATGGGGTAAGCAAATCTGAGTATATTACACCTTTCAAGACAGAGCCCATCCACATAAACAAAAATTTGACCTGCAAAACGGAATATGCAGTGTATGTGCTGGAGTGTCCTTGTGGCCTGCAGTACGTTGGAAGTACGAAGCTGCAGGTGCATAAGAGGATACTCCAGCACATAAGGGCCATCACCAATGGTGATCTGTCAAACCTGTTGCAAGGCATTTTGGTGAATTCCATGCTAAGAATGCACGGGATATCAGGTACTTTGCTGTGGACACGGTCCCTCCCTTGAGAAGGGGAGGTAACCGGGAAGCACTTCTGAGAAAACTTGAGACCAGATACATTCTGGAGATGGATTGCAAAACACCGCAAAGCCTCAATTCTAGCGAGGATTTTTACACTTGTTTGTGAGAGCCGAGCTACATGCTTTTAGGAATTTTTGTTTTTCTATACTGCCTCTGCAATGTTTTTTAATCTTCACTTAATGTATTTTTGCACATTTGCACATTAAGAACCTATTGGGGTTCTGTAGGTGGCACTTTATTTAGTTAGCACTGACACTTTATTGAGATTAGTCATGGAGTATAGTCTTGGTCCACTTGGGCGTAATTGTTTTACAATTGCATATGAGACATTCAGGACATGAGATCTGTTCAAAAACCTATACATGACTGGGCTATTTTTATACATGAAAAGTTCACATTTGATTAACTTTTTAACATGTATTTTACTCAGCATTTTAGGCGTAATTTCTTGCTATGCACACAGGTATTTTTTAATTATGCATTTTTTTTAACAGATATGTAGCTATTTAAATATTTATTTAGGTATTTACATATTTATTGATATTGATATCAGTACTGTTGATAATATTGTTTACTAGCACTTTATGTACTCAATTATCAATGCATTACCTGACATTGTCAGACTCTTCCATGTCTATGACAAACGTAGGTCACTTGTATTGAGCACTGTCACTTTAAATATGTGAAGTCACTCCACCAGCGCGTCATGTGATCAAGGCCTCCTGAAGTGCGAAACGCGTTATGGCGGTGGTGCAGGGCACAAAATAAACTATTTGCACCATATCTTGGGTCTGCATCGTCTGTTCCTGATTTATAGGAGCGTGTGAGAGGCGAGATATAGGATATATGTATATATATACATATATATTCACTGAAAAAACCATAGGTTTTAGGGAAAGTTATAGTTAGTTGGACATTGCACTCGTACAAAACCCGTGAAATTCCCCCGTTATAGTTAGTTCAGCTAACTATAACTCGCGCCCCCGCAATGCACTGCTGATGACGTCACATTTTACACCACTCATGACATGGTCAGTGACATCACTGATGCCATCACTGATGACATCATCCAGTGACTGTGTGTTTCTGTAAAGTTTAAATATTTTTAATATATATAGGGAAAGGCGTATTGAAGAATGAGGGGGTGTATAAGTGTCTGAATGGATGATTTAGTACGTGCGAGACTAACTCTATAAGTTAGTGATTAAACGTATCTTACTGAATGCATGGGTTAGTGACTAAACTGGGTGAATGTCTGTATCCGTCTGTCTGTTGCTGTGTAAGTGGCTGCATGGGTTTGTGAATAGCTACATGAGTGTCTATATGAGTTATTGATTGGTTGTCTGAGTATCTGTATGGGTGCCTGAGTGTTTGTGTGGGTGGGGTGTGTGCGACTCTGTGCATAGATGTGTGAGTGGGTGATTCACTGGGTGGATGGTTTCAAGAGTGCATCTGTGATAGACTGTATGGGTGGGTGAGTGTGTGTAAGAGTGTGTGTAAGAGTGTGTTAGTGAGTGAATGTATGTCTCAGTGGTACATGTGTGAGTAACTACATATGTGAAAGGCAGTATATATGTGTGTTGGAGTATATAAATAGCTATAAGTGAGAGTGTGTGATTGTGAGAGTGACTGTATGGATGAGTGTGTGCTTGTATCAGTGATTGTATAAGAGCGTAAGAATGTGCTAGTATTTGTATGAGTAAGTGAGCTGGTGTGTGTATAACTGTATAGGTGAGTAAATGGCAGTCTGTTTAATTCTTTGCATGACTGACTAGGTGTGTGAGTACCTCTATGGATGAGTGGCGGTGTTTGAGTGTCTATATAGGAGTATGAGTGCATATGATAGTCCTGTACTGAGTGACCGTAAGTATGAGTGACTGTACGGGTGAGTGACTGGATGTATGTGTAGACCTAAGACTCAGTGAGTGGGTATGTAGTTATTGCTGCTGGAGTGTGTATGGTTTTGAGAATGGCAGTCTGTAATTTAGAGTGGGTGTATCAAAAGTTATATTAGGGTGTGAGAAGATGCATGACATTATCACACGGATGATGTCATCAGTGATGTCATCAGTGATGTCATTTGAGATGTCATCAGTGATGTCATCAGTGATGTCACTGACCATGTCATGAGTGATGTAATATGTGACGTCAGCAGCAGTGCATTGCGGGGCGCGAGTTATAGTTAGCTGAACTAACTATAACGGGGGAATTTCACGGGTTTTGTACAAGTGCAATGTCCAACTAACTATAACTTTCCCTAAAACCTATGGTTTTTTCAGTGAATTTCAAAGGTTTTTTAAATGCTAATTTCTAACTATAACGTGCCTGAAACCTATGGTTTTTTAAGTGAATTTCAAAGGTTTTTTAAATGCTAGTTTTTTACTATGCCTACAGAGGTAGGACATGTGAAGAAAGAAGAAAAAACGCACAGAAAGAAGCAAAAGAAATGCAGAAAGAAGCAACAGAAGTCCACAAAGACGAAGAAAAGTGCAGGAAGAAACAAAAGATGTGCAGAAAGAACCAACAGAGGAGCAGAAAGAGGCCTTGTTGCAAAATCATCCTGTGCCCACAACTTTTCAGACTGGTACTGGTGGTAACTGACTCTGACTAACCAGAGCCAGTGCTATGCTAAAAGACACTTAGAATACAGTGAAAACACCTACATACACTAGGGAACACTATGCGTTGGGGTACCCCTGTGATTAGCATGACCTCCTCTGTAAGTCCCTAGTACATAATAGGGCAGGGGTTAAAACTACCTCTTAAAATGCGCAACAGGGCGCGTTTGCACAGTGGTGAAGGGAGGGGCCTGAGGTGACATGTGTGCAAACGCGCCCCATGGCGCATTTTAAGTTGCGGGATTAAGTCCCTTGAATCCTGAGGGTCCCTGGGGCCCAACTAGCCCCCAGGTACCTACAGTTAGGACCACAGAGCTGAGTTGCAGAGAGGCGTTCCGAGGCCACGCACCTTTTTTCACCTCTCTGCAACGCAACTCTGTTGTGCTTACTGAAGGTACCTGGTGGGCTAGTTGGCCCCAGGGTCCCTCAGGATTCAAGGGGAATTAATTCCCCAACTTAAAACGCACCACAGGGCGTGTTTGCGCACATGTCACCTGAGGCCCCGCCCCTCCCTTCACCACTGTGCAAACGCGCCCCGTGGCGCGTTTTAAGTTGGGGGATTAGGTCCCCTTGAATCCTGAGGGTCCCTGGGGCCCAACTAGCCCACCAGGTACTTCCAGTAAGCACCACAGGCCTGCGTTGCAGAGAGGCGGTCCGAGGTCACGCCCCTTTTTACACCTCTCTGCAAGGTGGCGGTCCCTGGGGCGTGTGGGGGGGCTCGAGCCTCCCCACACAGGTCTCTAATTTTTTAAAAAAGAAGCCCCGGGGGTGGGGGTCCCCGGGGCTTGGGGGGGCCTTAGAGGCCCCCCAAATTATCAATAAACCCCCTGCATGCCCCCGGGACTTGGCCCACCCGGGGGACAAATAAGAACGAAGCGCGGGAGCCCGCGCTTCATTTTTTTTTTTCACGGCGGGATCTGCGCATCCTAAGCGCATCCCGCCGATTTTTTTTTTGGGCCCTGTGGGTCCTTGTGGGACCCTCTAAGCTGGCCTAGGGGGTCAGGGTGTTTCTACCCTACCCCCTTTTTGTGTTTTGCGCACTTGTTTCTGTGCCTCGGTTCTACCGAGGCACAAGATGGCTGCCAACACTTCCTGGTTTGGAGTGTTGACAGCCAATTAGCATACAGCTCGTGATCGGAGGGTGCGCGGACCCTCCGCGTCCATAGATATATATGTGTTTTTACTTTTGATTTTCTCAGGAACTACTGAACAGATTTACACCATTTAACCAAAAGGCACGACTCTGAAACAAGGGCTACCTTTTTGCCAAATTTGGTGTAATTCCGTTCAGCAGTTCGGGCTCTAGCTGCGACTAAAGGTTCCTATGGAAAATTGCATGGGGAAAACACGTTTTGGGACCCCCCTTTTTTCTCGGCCCCCACTTGCCGAATCACCCCGAGACTTTCAGGATAGGAGCGGACCGGAGCGCCCCACGAGTTTTGAAAATTTCGTGAAGATTCATCAACCGGCGCCAAAGTTATTGGGAATAGAATGTTGCGGATTTCCTATGGAAAATAGGTCCTAACTATAACTATCTACTGGCGACCGCCAGTAGATAATATATATATGTATATATATGTATGTATATGTTTGTGTGCATGTATTGTAATGCTACTTCCTAGGAGTGCTGCAAATTCTCTTTTGTGGATTACAATAGTTTGGAAGGTTCGGTCTTCCTTCCTCGCCAGCACCAGCTGCCAGAATGCGACTCTCAGAATTCTTTCAGACCGAATGGTCATATATATATATATATATATGATGTCCATTTCTGCCAGACAATACCGTAAGCCTGCCTTTATGTGCCGGTGCCAGCGGTGGCGGCAGGAGCCTCCCAATGTAATCACACAAGATCCCGTTCGACTTAACGGAGGAGAGCGCCACACCAATTCCATACAAGTGTTTATTTGTGCAAAACAACGCATTCCGGCCAAAACACGTTGTTTTGCACAAATAAACACTTGTATGGAATTTGTGTGCCGCTTTCCTCCGTTAAGTCGAAAGGGATCTTGTGTGAATACATATTTATGTATATATATCTACACGTACCCTGCAGTTTCCCTCAGTAGTCCGTGGTCACTCTGGTAACTGGGCACCGCATGGGCATTTTCCCAATCGTGGTGAGGCTTGTGGTGCTTATCAATCTTGGTATGGGGATCCCCCCCGACCCTGCTGCAAGATCTACGTGGGTTGCTGTACAGTGGGAGTATCCAGATTGGACCGCTTGTAATGCCTGGGATCTGCCTTCACTTAAGCAGTGTATGCTGAATGGTGGAACTTTCATTTTTTGTCTACCATGGAACTTTGCAATAGCTTGGTGACATTAATGTTTATTTAACCTGTGCAATAAGCCCATACCGCTATAATATTTGGAAACATTTATGTTTTCTATTCTCCGTATCTTTGGACATCTGGTATAGAGTGCCACACTATGGCATTATGGGATAGGTAGTCTCATGTTAGTCCTTTCAGTAGATACGGCACTGTTGATATGCAAGTTTGCTGTTAAGCGTTATTGGGAAAACTTATATCATTGCACTTGGACTAAATTGGTGTTCTTTATTCATTTAAGTGGTTTCTGCATTACGTAATTTTGACTGCATTCAGTAGTCACTGTGTAAGACAAAAGCACGTGATCATATCACTCGGCAGACATGAAGCAAGCAGAATTCTGTTTATTTAACTTGGCATTTCAGGTCGACAGTACGACCCATATGTACTTAACCCTCAGTGTATTGTTTTAAATTAATGAGAGGTGGTTGACGCCATGTGTTATTTACTAGTAATGGATGTATTGTATTAAGAGCTGCTTTTTGATTTTATATTTTTTCATTTATTTTCAAGATTTACACAATTGCACACTTTGCAAGTTATTCCTGTTTATTTGAATAATTATTTAAATGTATAATATGATTTTAAAGTGTCTGCAGCTCGTGCAGTATTTTTACCATTTCTTTGCACTAAGCACTATATATGTGGGAGTAAAATGGCGTCCATCAGATTGATAAAGGCTGTTGAACAGCCGAAAACATTCTCTCTTTCATCTGCATGGTCGCGAGGGACCCTTTTCATTAAAAGAAGCCATAATCTTACAAGCTTCGTGTACGTGCCTTTTTTCCTGCTGGAGCAAAGGGTTTTTGTGTATATCTATATATATATATATATATGCTTGAAGATCCTTGCTAACGCAGCCGCGCCGTGCCACAAGAAAGGGCCCGCACTCCAGGTAAGTCCAAATACAGTTTATTGAGGTAGCTGACACGTTTCGACCGAGAGGTCTTTGTCAAAGCTGGGGAGGAAACATTGTGGCATTGTATTTGTAGCATACAGTGAGACACAGTTGAAAGACAAATCAACATAGGGAAAAGACTTAGGGCATTTACAAAAATGCAAACTCATCAGTCATAAGGAAGAAAGACTACATTAGTCAAAAAAAAGGTAAAACTGTTTTCATCCCAAAAATTAAATAAAGGGTGTCTCACCCTCACAAAAACCAAATAAATATATAAATATATATACAAGGTAAAAAGTTCCCAAAATTTGATGTAAGAAGAGAATTGAAAGTGCAAGTAGAAACTTCTACTACATATTCCCTTCTGTTGCCCAGAAGAAATGTCCCCCAGTATGCATTAAGTTACACATCAATGGTCCAGTGACCTTAGAAATGACAAACGGGGCAATAACCAAGGAAAAACCAAGGCAGAAATGGGGGGGGGGAGAAGCAAGAAAATGGCGAGACAGGGAAACAAAGAGGAGAGAAAGGAGAAGCACGAATAAGAGTGAACACGACACATGTGTGTGAATGAAAAAATAAAATAAAATAAAAAAATAGCAATAATAGCTATGTACGTGTATATGTGTCTGTGTTGACTAAGTGTCAAGGGTGCTTCGAGTCAAAAAAGCCCAAGTGTCCATGAAGAGTACCAGAAACCCACACCCCATGTACAGTATACCAGACGGGGGTGAGAACATGAAAAATGGGATTAATCAGTCAGGTGGCATCTAGAGAAAGAAGAGAGAGGAGAGAGGATAGAGCTTTGCAGCATGGTGTGCATTCTACTACTGCAGATCTCAAAGCCCTAACAGCAGAGTGCAAACAGATCGAAGACAGGCTACCCAGGGGACAGATGGTGTTATCCTAAGTGAACATGAAGCTCCTCATTCTGGTTCAACCCTCCCGGGTGTTTGGTGTTGAGACTGATTATGTATCTTGATTCAAGTCTTCTTAGTGCTCGTTCCCTGTCTCCACCCCGACACGGGAATCCTGTCAATGCCAAAAAATGAGATTTTTAGATTTTCAGTTTTGGTTGAGCCATGTATAATGTTGCAGTGCCTAGCATTGGGATATGTCACATCATTATTCCTTATGGCCCTCAAGTGTTCCAGGACACGTTTCTTCACCGGAAAGATTGTGCTACCAACATACCTCAAACCGCATACACACAATAACACATAAACAACAAAGTCCGTGTTGCAATTGATAAAAGGTCGGATCTTGTGTTGTTTGCCATTGGGTAGGGGAACTGTCTTGACATTGGTACTGTGGGTGCATGCCTTGCATTTTCCACACTTGTGGAATCCTGGAAGTTCCCTCAACCATGTGCTGCTGTGTTTCTGGGTGGGTTCCATCAGGCTATGGACCAACATATCTCTCAGTGAGTTGTTCCTGCGGTATGTGATATTGGCGCTAGTGGTGACTAGTTTGCCAATAATGGGGTACAGTTTGACTAAGTGCCAATGTCTCCTGATAATTTCCTGGACCCTGCCGCAATCGGAATTGAAAGTGGTGATAAGTCTGATCTCTGGTTTGGTGACCTTCCTGGGCCTAGGTTTAAGCCACTCACCTTCTTTCTGGCCTCTTCCACTACCTTACGTGTGTACCCTCTTTGCAGGAATCTTCCTACCACTGTGCCTTCCTCTCGTGTGTAAGCTTCAGGTGTGCTACAATTTCTCCTAGCTCTCAGAAGTTCCCCGTAGGGGATGCTATTCTTCAGCTTGGGTGGATGGTGGCTTTTGGCATGGAGGATACTATTCCCAGCGGTCTCCTTCCTGTGTAGGCTTGTCTGTACTGTGTCATTCAGTACCTCTACTGTGACATCAAGGAAGACCACCCTATTCTTACTGGTGGTACTTGTGACTCATTGTCAGAAATAGCCAAGAGAAAATCATCCAGAACAGACTGAGGACCATCCCATATTAGGAAGATGTCATCAATGTATCTGGTCCAAAGGACCAGATACTTGCTGTATTCCGCCAAGCTTTCTGCCCAGACACATTCACATTCCCACCACCCCATAAAAATGCAGGTGTAGCTCGGCGCAAAGCAACTGCCTATGGCAGTCCCGGACAGTTGCCTGTACCACTGCTGGCCATGTAAAAAGTAGTTGTTTTCTAGGCAGAAATGGAGCATCTTGAGCAACATGTTGGTGTGGTCATAGGTGGCTATCGGTCTGTCCCTAAAATAGTGTTTGCATGCAGTGATGCCCAGGTCGTGGTTGATACAGGTGTACAACGATACCACATCCACTGCGGCCATGATGTAGCTTGATTGCCAAGGGATGTCCGTGACCTTGGATATAAAATCCATGCTGTCACAGCAGTACGAAGGCAGGCTACACACATAGGAAAATAAAAAATGATCTAGAAAAATTGAGGTGTTCTCAAGGAGGCTGTCATTGGCCGAGATGATAGGCCTGCCAGGTGGATTGGTGTTGTGTTTGTGGACTCTAGGTAACATATAAAAGCATGGAGAGACAGGTTTTTTGACTGCTAAAAACAATAACTTATCATTGCTCAAAAGCCCAAGGGTGTGCCATTTGGAAAGCATATTGTGGAAACAATCAATAGTGGAAACATATTGGCCAGCCGTAGCTTTAGTATACCTGCCAGAGAAATCTAGCTGTCTCTTGGCTTCGGCCATGTACTTTTTAACATCCCACAGCACCACATTCCCCCCTTTGTCTGAAGGCTTGATGACAAAGGTGGTAGCTTGCTTCAGGGACTCAAGTGCCACTTGTTGGCCTTTTGTTAAGTTAGTCATGGCCCCGTTGTTGCTCCCAGTTTTAAGTTTAAGCATGTCCCGTACCACTGCCTCATGGAAGGAATCAATATTGTCATGGGGGGTGTTGGAATTAAATCTGGACTTAGGTTTGAAATGGCTGCGACTTCTCCTGCCGGTTTCCAGGTCCAGAACATCCAAGAGTTCTCGCTCAGATGTCCAATCCCTATCACCCACTTCCAGTTCCCTCAGAGAAGCCAGGCCTCCAATATCTCCAATGGAAAGGAGATTGGAGGGTGTATTCAAAGTGGCAGGGTGACTACTAATCATCGCCCCATCTCGCACCACCCTTGAGCCTTTGAGAGTGTGGATTTTGAGAAGTTTTAGTTTTCTGGCAAACAAGAAAATATCTATGCGGGTGCGGGGATAGTCAAAGTTATTTGTGGGGCAGAAAGAGAGGCCTAAATCCAAGAGAGACCGTGCAGTGTTCTCACTTCTTACCTTGCTATCTTTAGAATGTTCTTACTGTATCTAGGCTACGCAGCTTGGAATGTGGAATGAGCATTTTGTAAAAGACTGTAAGCAGCTGGCCAGTTGGCAGTTGCAGGACTTGATGCTGGATGGGGTTTACATGTCTTCTTACTGAATAAAGCTACCTTACGCTTTACTTCTCAACGCTGCCGTCTCTTCTTCATTACATTTGGCGACGACTGGAAGATGATCACCCACGCGTCATTTAAAAACCCCAACACATCGAGCCCACCTTTGATTTATGCTCTCGACGGACCCTCCTTCATCTACGCGCTCCACCTGCTCTAAAGTGAAGAATTGCGCTGTCTCTCAGTCCGAGCTGTCCACCTCTTTGGAACTCATCCTCTCTTCTTTCTCCATCATCCTGAGAGGCACCGGCAAGCCCCGCTATTTCAAAATCTCGCTGGTTCATTGGTGAGGCAGACTCTTGCAAGTACTTTTTAATTAATTTTGGGCACGGAGAGGACTCCTGCATGAGAGGACTCCTGTGCGAGCAAGCGCAAGCATTTGCGCGTGACACAGCATGAGCACGCACCCTCGAGGTCTCCGGCGCGAGCAAGTCCGAGCTTCAGCATGTGACGCAGCACGAGCACACACTGCGTGAGGGTGTGCAATCTCAACTCTGCGGTCCAATGCTCGAGACTTGGCTGACTCGCTCACCCAACGTCACAGTCAAGGCGACTACAGACACGCAATCACTGTTGCCAGGATCGTCATCGCTGACGCGCACAGCTCTTTCCCATGGTTACTTCTGCCAGCTACTGTTGCTAGGCTCGTCATCGCTGATGCACACAGCCTACTCCCTTGGTTACCTGGGTTGACCTTTGTTCCTCGGCTCGCCTTCGCTGACGCGCACAGCTGTTTCCTTGTGTGTCAGTTACATTACTCAACCCGCGTATATGCGAGCGAAGATTGACATCGCTGACACGCACAGCTTTATTTATTTATTTTTTCACGCCCTTTACTCAAACTTCACGACGACGCTGACACGCACAGCTGTTCACGTGTGTCACTTCACTGTTGCAACGTCTCTGATACGCACAGCATTTCATGTCCAGACATCGCTGATGCGCACAGCTTACTCCATAATTTAAGCGTATCATTTCTTTTATAGTTTACTTAGTTGATACACGCATTTCCTATGCACACCTGATGTTACCCATCAAGTGCAACATTCTTTATTGTTCAACGTCGCTGACACACACAGCCTCTTCTTTCATTTAAGTACACCACCTGTGTTTATACAACGCTATTTTCACATTATCTCAGTTGTGTTTTAAATTCTAGTTTTAAGAGTTATTTAACTATTCAACAACATGCAGAATGTTCCTGCTCCGACCTTCTTCTTATCATCCCCTGGTGATCCTAATCTACCATGGTTGAAGAGGAAGAAGGTTTTTGCTAACTACGCTAGAGTTTGCGGGACTTCCCTTAGCGCAGAGAGGAAAACCTCATTATTGATGCACTGTTTAGGGGCAGAAGGCCAAGAAGTTTACGAACATCTTCCGGACCTCTCTGATGATGTGTCATCCACACTCAATGAATTTGAAATTGCTATTAAAAAACTAGACTTACACTACTTACCGAAAATAAGCACAGTCCTTAAAAAATACCACTTTGGCCGACGTATGCAAAAAAAGGAAGAAACCGTTGAGCAATACATCACAGAACTTCGCAAGTTAGCCTCTACATGCAATTTTGGGGCATCATTAGAAGAGCGTCTCCGTGATCAAATGATGTTGGGTTGCAGCATTGACAAAGCGAGAGATAGTTTGTGGCAAAAGGACAACCCTTCCTTGCACAAAGTAGTTACTATTGCAAAAACCTACGAGCACTCAAAAGTATGTTTAGAGACAATACACAAAAATACCTCACCTGAAAAAGAACAAAGCTCAGTGATGAAAGTAGACAAAGACAAGGAAAAACATAGTAAAGGTGAAGTAACAAGAAGTACGATCTTCAACAAGTCTGAAAGTCTACCCAGCAAAATTTCAAGGGTAGAAATGAAGCTCAACCTAATACCTCGAAATCTTTCCTGGGTAAATGCTTCAGGTGTGGAAACACTGGCCACATGGCAAATTTCAAGGGCTGTCCCGGATGGAGGGCATCTTGTTCCTCTTGCGGCCGCAAAGGTCATTTCACTAGATGTTGTAGAGCCTCCAGAAATCAAAAGAATGTGAGAGAGGTAGATTTGTTTGAAGAAGATATAGAAGAGGTTAATATCTGTCAAGTTAAAAATTCTGGTTGTGATGCTCCAATTGATGTGGTACTGGTCAATGACGCTCCTGTGAAGATGCTTTTTGACTCAGGGGCCAAAGTCACCCTGATTCCCAACAAGTTCTTTGACCAGTATCTTCTAAAGAAAGTTACTCGGTCAAAACCTGACATACGTCCAAGAGGATATGGGGGTGAGATAATAGATCTTTTAGGATGGTTCTGGGGCACAATTGATTACAAAGACAGGATTATTCCTGGTAAAATGTATGTTTCATTGAAGGGTGATTCATTAATAAGCTGGTTTCACCAAAGGGACTTACACGTATTCCTGGATCCAAACGAGAATCCCCCTGTCTGTTTGAAGGATTTACCTTCCATTAATCAAGTCAGAAAGGACAGTAAAACTTGGGTCAGTCGCTTCCCTTAGGTATTTAAGAAAGAACTGGGCTGTCTCAAGAACTACATGCATCATATTAAGATTATACCTGGGTCTGTACCTAAGGTAGCTAAAGCCCGGGGGGTTCCCATTACAGTAAAGGATAGCATAAAAACTGAACTGGATAAACTGAAAGAAAACAAAATTATAGAGGAGATTGAAGCTTCTGAATGGCTTTCCCCCATAGTTATGGCCCGCAAAGCCAATGGTGAGGCCAGACTCTGTGTAGACCTCAGAGAGCTTAATAAAGCAGTGGTTGTGGATCATTACCCACTGCCTAACATCAGTGAAATGTTGTGCTCTCTTGGAGGTGCGAGACATTTTTCATCGCTAGATCTAACCTCGGCCTACCATCAGGTACAACTTCACCCTACTTCCCAAGACCTAACTGCCTTTATTACGCCCTTTGGCACCTTTACATTTTTAAGAATGCCCTTTGGCCTGATCTCTGCGGCCTCAGTATTCCAGAGAGTCATGGAGCACATTCTTGAGGGCATTGAGGGTGTAAAAATTTACCAAGACGACGTTTTGGTGTTTGGTGTTAATTCAGAAGAACATGATCGGAGGCTGGGTCTTGTCTTGGGAAAGTTGAGTGATGCTGGTTTAACCCTACGTCCTGACAAATGTAAATTTGATGTATCTGAGATTGAGTATTTGGGTCACTAGGTGTCTGCAAATGGTATTAAGCCCAAATCTGCCCTAGTTGAGACCATATGTAAACTCTGCACTCCTCTAAACAAAGAAGAACTGGTGAAATTTCTCTGGATGGCGGAATTTTACCACAAATTTGTCCCCAATTTTGCCAGCAGTACTACTCACCTGACAGATCTCTTAAAAAAAGGGAGTGAGTTTGTCTGGTCTGATGATTGCGAAAGTGAGTTCAAACACTTGAAGATGTGTCTTAACAAAGCACAAGTTCTTAGTAGCTTCGATCCCAGAAAGAAATCCTATTTAATGACGGACGCCAGCTCTAAAGGTTTAGGTGTGGTTTTATTTCAAAAGTCAGACGGAGTTGAAAAAGTGGTCTTATTCATGTCCAGACCGTTAAGAGGGGCAGAGTGCAATTATTCCGTTGTGGAGAGGGAAGCACTAGCTATCTATTGGTCCATTCGAAAGTTACGTAAGTTTCTTTGGGGCAGTACCTTCAAGGTCTTAACTGACCATAAACCCTTGAAGGAACTTTTTGAAAAAAAAGGCACTGACTTCGTCTCACACCGCATTCGCAAATGGGTGGTTGCCCTGCAAGAGTTTAATTTTATGGTTTCTTATTTGCCAGGTCACACCAATATTCTCGCTGATTGCTTATCCAGACTAGGTTGTGCCAATGAAGAATCTGCTGATTGTGATTATTTTGGTGGTGACGATTTTGAAGAAGGTGTGGATGTTTGCCTCATTAGTGACAGTATCATATCTGAGGATGAATGGAGAGGGGCTTTAACGAGAGATGACACCTTGAAAAGTGTGATGAAGATGATTTTGGAAGGCTGGTGTGACAAAAGGGATTGCGAGCAAGAGTTGAGGGGGTATTGGCAAGTTAAAGACGAACTCACTGTTGTAGACGGGGTGCTCTTAAGGGGCAGCCGGTTGATTCCCTCTCGGGAGTTATGGGTGAAATTGTTGAAACATGCACATTCCAGTCACATGTGAATTGTCAAAACAAAGGAAAGGTTAAGAGAGTCATACTGGTGGCCGGGCATGGATGCCTGGATTGAAAGGGAGGTGAGGAGTTGCCAAGAGTGTGTCTGTTGTGACAAAATCTTAAAATGTAGAACACAGCCCATGGTGGTGAGAGAGGAATCAGATGGTCCTTGGTCAGATGTGGCTATAGACATCCTAGGTCCAGTTAGGTTAAGATCTTGTGACCGTTATGTTCTCGTTTGCATAGATATGTTTTCTCGCTGGCCAGAGATTAAGGTGGTAAATTCCATTGAATCCTCCGTAGTTATTGAGTTTTTGGACTCTCTTTTTGAGAGAGAAGGCTTTCCCAAGTCTGTATTATCGGACAATGGTGTACAATTCACATCTGCTGTCGTTGAGGATTTCTTGTATTCAAGAGGCATCAAACACAAAAAAGCAGCCCTTTATCACCCAGAGAGCAATGGAGTTGTTGAAAGGTTCGTAAAAGTTTTGAAAGAAACTTTACAGCAGGCTACTACCACGGGTAACAATTGGGAGGCCGCATTGAGAAAGAAAGTGAAAGAATACAGGTTTACCCCACACTCATCTACGGGTGTTTCACCCTTCCAATTGTTCAAGAAAAGGACGCCCAACACAGAGGTGTGTCCTTCTTGGGTCATCTCCAAGAGACTGTTTGTTGATAAAGATGCTGTGTGTACTGAGGGTTAGAGAGACAGAGAAAGGGTGATTAAAAAAAAGAAGAAACAATGGTATGATGAGAGAAAGGCAGTTAAAAACACTGTTGTTTCGGTGGGTGATTGGGTGAAGATAAAATCTCCCCGCTTGGGCAATACAGGGTCGAAATACAGTGTACACTTTAAGGTAATAAAGGTTTTTAAGAACGGAGCCATTCGGACTAGTGACCATAAGGTTTGGAACTTGAATAGGGTGGCCAAGTGTCATGCTGCGAGTTCTCGACCCTGTCTAACATCAGAGGTTCCTGATGCTATGTCGCAAGCGAAGTCAGTTAGACCTCGCAGGCTCGTTCAATGACCCGCCAGATATCAGGATTATGTTTAGATGTTCTGTTGCTTCATTGCACATTATTACTTCTATTTTGTTTTGTTTTTTGTTTTTCTTTCATTTTCTTAATGAATTTTGCCTTTGTGTATTATTAGGTGGGAGGTGATGTAGTGTTCTCACTTCTTACCTTGCTATCTTTAGAATGTTCTTACTGTATCTAGGCTACGCAGCTTGGAATGTGGAATGAGAATTTTGTAAAAGACTGTAAGCAGCTGGCCAGTTGGCAGTTGCAGGACTTGATGCTGGTTGGGGTTTACATGTCTTCTTACTAAATAAAGCTACCTTACGCTTTACTTCTCAACGCTGCCGTCTCTTCTTCATTACAGACCGCTCTTCAGGAGTAAGGATACGGGAGGAAAGATTGATAACTGTGAAAGTTGGCTCACCCATTACTTGTTCCTCTTGCTGAACCGGACTCCCTTCCCATCGCGGTTTCTCGATTTCCTTTACCTCCTCCACCCCTCCGGATTTTCTTTTGGCGTTGCTTTCTCCTTTTTCTTTTTCTTTTGGTGGTTTCCGCCTTGGTCCCTGGCTCTACCGTAAAAAACGGTATTCCTCCAGCATTGTGAATGGAGCGATACCACTGCCAAAGGATGCTTGCCTCTCGTCCAGGTCTGAGATATCCGAGCTTGATCCTTAGGTAGCTACCTCTTGCTGTCTCAGGGCATATGTGCGTCTGAATTCCTTCCTTGCACCATCATACTTCCTTCCGAAAGTTAAAATTCGGCCTGAGGCATAGTCATTCTTGTCCCGCGTGAATTTCCATTTCTTTTTTTGCTTTTATTTCATCCTCATATTTGGTGAGTCTGCCCTCCAACTCTTTGTAAAAAACCTGTATCTCCTCTTGCTGAGGGTGTTTGTCAAGGATATCCTGCACATTTTTAAGGTCCATTATCACCTGCTCCAATTCCATGGCTGCATATTTAGATAGAAGGCCCAGCATCTGTTTACAAGTGGAGGCCATCAGGGCTGACCACTCTTTCAGCAGTTTGGGGTGTGGGTCCTGAGGTGGGTGTGATTAGGATGCGGAGTCCCCGTGGTACTCGCCCCACTTCTATATACTTGTCTAATGAGATCACCTCCCAACTGCGATTGATCTCCTTTTTTGCGCTGCTTTTCATAGGCCCCCAGTGTCTGTTTCAGGGAAGCACTGTCTTTGTGTGTGCCCGCTGCATCCGCGGTAACATTTGGCCCTCTGACCTCCTCCTCCTCGTTAAACAGGTCTTTGGTGACGCCTAGTCGCTTGCGTATTGCTTCGCACATAGTTGCGTTCCCCTTGTATCTCTTTTGCGATTGCCCCCTTATTTCAGGCAGAAGATAATGCTCGGGAAACCTTCCGGGCAAATTGTTTTGACCAACGAGCAATGATCGTGTCCCAAAAAGTCATGAGCGTGCTGGTTCTGAGAACCGAGGTTGCGTACCTGCCGTCACAAACGTGTGAGTTGGAGTCACGTTCAAAACGGGACCTCTGCCTGTTCAGTAATCCTATTTATATATATATATACACACACACATATATATTCACTGAAAAAAACACAGTTTAAAGTAAAGTTATAGTTAGGTGACTTTCTCAGTGACAACGTTATCTTTTTGAACTTCAAAAGCCACAGAAATTCAACAGTTATAGTTAGCTACACTAACTTTAACTTGCGCCCTGCCATGCAGTGCTTATGACCTCACATATGACATCATTGAGTTCATGTTCTATGACATCATTTATGACATCATTGATGAGTTCTCAAAATTACATTATTGATGACATCACTGAGGACATCATTTGATGAATGTGTTAGTTTGTTAGCTTAAGTATACAGTTTACATAGTAGTATGTAAGTCCCATATTACTTCTCTATCTTATTGTGTACAGCTTGTGCTCAGCTAATGGGTATAAGTGTTTACAAAACACATATGCTCCTAATGCACCATAGGTGTGTAGAGGTATTGAACTCTTTATAAAGCTTTGTATTCAAGTGTAACTCTGTGTGCAGGTGACAGTTGACATGTGTCTTCATTACATTCCACACAAGGTTTTTTGGTTCTGCATAAAATGTTTCCAACAGAACAATGATTCTATGTAGTAGATACTAACTTTTGTAAGCAGCCTTGGCTTTTTAGAGAGAATAGTGTCAGCATGACAATATCTACTTAACATAGAAGACCGTGTGCACCAGGTACTAACCCACGTACATGTGCTTGTCTTTCTTCAGAAGATAGGCTATCTGTATAGTTTTGTCCACAGTATGAAGGGTGCAGGTAGTATGACCCTTGGCACCTTCAGATCTTGGTTATTTTCAGCAAAGTGTGTCTTTTTTTGGCAACTGTTGCATAGAGTGTACACCGTTCTTAGTTGATTCTTTTTAATGCTTTGTGGTGTATTTCTAATTAGTTCCACTGTATGAAGTCTCTCCATGGAGTAAACACTGGTTACAGTACCCTGTTCCCTACTGATAATAATGATAATAACTTTATTTCTCAGTGTAGGTTCGGTGAGTCTCAGTGGTTTGATACAGGTAAAAGCTGTCAGTATTAGGGCATTTCTTTTGGAACTGACATTCACTATTTTTAGGAACTTCGCTTTCTGTAACAGCTGTATATAGAAGGAACATCATACTCAATGAGGTTTTCCCAAATATGTGTGGTTGATTGTTAATCTGAACTATGCTACCTGCAAAGTGTATGGAATAGGGTCAATGGTGCACATAATGCTTACTTTCTACACCTAAGGGAATTGTAACTGAGATGGCACTAATGATGCCTGATTTTCTCCTGAGCTATTTTGTACTTACTGTCAGACCTCTAATGCTATAGTCATTTATACAGCAATATGTCATCAGTGATGTCATAAATGATGTCATAGAACATGCCATGAGTGATGCCATATGTGAGGTCATAAGCAGTGCATGGTGGGAGCACCAGTTATAGTTAGTGCTGCTAACTATAACTGCTGAATTTCTGTGTTTTTTTTTGTTAAAAAAATTAACGTTGCCACTGAGAAATTCACCTAACTTTAACATTACTTTAACCTTTTGTGTTTCATTGAATTTCTAACGTTTTTCCAATTGAAAACTCATATTTTCATTACACCTAACTATAACGTTACTGTTGGAAATGGCCCTTTTTGCAGGGTCACCCCTAAACTTTTTGCCTGCCTCCTGTATTTTTGCTGACCTGTTTCTGTTGGTTTTATGACTCTGGGCACTTTACCACTGCTGTTCAGTGCTAAAGTGCATATGCTCTCCCCTTGTAAATATGTCTATGTGAATTGGTATATCCCTGATTGGCTTATTTGGTTTACCTGTTAGTCCCTAGTAGTGTGGCCTGTGTGTGCCCAGGGCTGGTAAACCAAATGCTGCTGGTGGGCATGCAGCGCTGGTTTGCGCCACCCACAGAAGCAGCTTGTAAAGTGTGTCTCAGACCTGCCACTGCAGTGTCTGTGTGCAGTCCAGAACTGCCATCTTGGCTGTGAAGTGCACCCACTTCCCAGCCCCTGAACCTTCCCTTGGCATCATGTAAGTCACCCCTATGGTAGGGCGCATTGTATGTGTAAGGTAGGACATGCCTTGGTGTGTGTAGCATGTCCTGGTAGTGAATTACACCCCATTTCGTTTTTCACTACTGTAAGGCTACCTGTTCCTCATAGGCTAGAATGGGCAGTTTGACTATTACATTCTATAGTCCTAACTGACCCCAGGAACATGGTAGAAAAACGAATTTAGTATGCCTGAGCTCAGAATATTAAAATACACCTTTTAGTGAAGTTTATTTTTATATTCTGTGTTTGAAAAATACCACTTTTAGAAAGTAGGTATTTTCTTGCCTAAGCCTTCCAGTGTGCTCTGCCGTTATGTGTATTGGCTGTCTGGTTTTAGAGGGGCAGGACAGGCTGAGTCAGACCTGGGTTGAATAGAGAGATCTGCATTTAGAGTGTGGGGAGGGGTGGCTCTTTGATCTGAATAGGGCTGTGCCTGGCAAGGTGAATGCTGGCTCCACCTCCCACTGTGTGTCTGCTAGCAGACCCCCTCTTTCTGAAAGGAAGGATGCAGCCTGGTAAACAAAGTGCTCCAGGCCTGAGCAGAACTGGTTCTGGCTAGGTTCAGGGACTGGTAGCTTCAAGGATCAAAGGCTTTTGGGGTATAAATATCTGTGCTCAAACCCCCTACTTTTGTATTGCTTTTGGATCTGGAGAGGAAACTCTGTCCGTGCCACTGGAGGAATCTGCAGGAAGTGACTGTCCTTGTGCTTGTGTGTTGTTTCTTGCACTGGCCTGCAGCAGTGACCACTGGACCTTGAAGAAGAGAGAAAAGGACTTTTGAGAGAACTTTTATTTTTGTTACAGCAATTACCCAAGGGCTAGGAAAAGAGCTAGCCTCCTGCTGGAGTCTCAGGCACATCAGACTCCACCACCAACCTCCTGCTTCCTCCCTGCGAGGATTGCTATCTGCTGATGAGGCTCCTGTGAGTTCCAGGGCCTCTAGTTTGCTTCAGAGAAAAGAGTGCTGGAAATCGTTGCTAACGCACGTTTGCGAGCCGCTGCAGTCGAGAGCGCTGGAAAAATCATTGCGCTGCTGCCGCTGAGTGCTTGCAACACGAAACCATCGCTAACGCCCCTTTGCGAGCCGCTGCAGCCGAGACGCGCTGGAAACATCATCGCGCGGCTGTCGCTGAGCGCTCGCAACCCCTACAGAATCATTGCTTCAAGACATCGCATTGCGGACGCCGTGCGTCTGCCATTTTCATCGCATCGCACCGGATTTCGTCGCTCCCTCGCGGAGCGCCATTTCTTCGCATCGCAACACGATCGCACAACGCAACAGGCTCGTCGCATCGACTTCTCCCTCGCGGCAAGAAAGTCATCGCATCGGCGGCCTAGCGTGCAGAAGTTTGTCGCATCGTCTCCGCACACGCAACAGGAACGTCGCATCGCCTTCGCCCTCGCGGCAAGGTCTCAGCGCATCGGCGGCCTAGCGGGCAGAAGTTGGTCGCATCGTCTCCGCACGCATCAGCAGATCGGCGCATCATCCTCCCTTGCGGCAAGGATTTTAACGCATCGCCGGCCTCGCGTGAGGAACATCATCGCTACCACTTCTTTGCGACATTTTGTTGGTTTTGCTACTAAACCCAGGTACTTTGAGAGAGAAAGGGTCGCAGAGACCACTGCCTTGAATTTGAACCTTATTTTTGCAACCTTTGAACTATTTTTTGACAGTCCTTCAACAGCCATCCTATTTTTGACAGTCTTATGAGAGAAAGGGTCGCAGAGACCACTGCCTTGAATTTGAACCTTATTTTTGCAACCTCTGAATGAGAAAGGGGCGCAGAGACCCCTGCCTTGAATTTGAACCTTATTCTTGCAACCTTTGAACTATCTTTGACAGCCCTTCAACAGCTATCCTATTTTTGACAGTATTGTGGCTTTTACAGTTATTGGTCTTGTGATAAATCTGCCTTTATATAAAGATACTTATTTTTTATAACTACTTGTGTGGTGTCCCTTTGTAGTGTTCCTCACTGTGTTACTGTGTATGGTCATAAATGCTTCACACACTGCCTCTGAGATAAGCCTACCTGCTCGTGCTACGTTACCACAGGGTTGAGCAGGGGTATTAAAGAGGGTAGCCCTCTCACTCTGACTTAGGAAGAAGGGTCCCTACTTGGACAGTGGCCAGCCATTGCCAACTAGAGACCCCCATTTCTAACATTGGTGGTCAGCGGTGAGGATCTGGACTTGCATTTATGATTGCATACAGTAATTATAGTGTACACTACTAGTGAGTGCAGACCATAACGTACCGCATACATTTTTTTGAGAGCTTTTTGGATCCTATATTGTAATTGATATTGCCAGTGATTTTTCACCCGCGCACATTTTCTGAGAGTTTTTGGGATCCTATATTGTGATTGATATTGCCGGTGATTCTTCACCCGCGCCCATTTGTTGAAAGTTTTTGATCCCCTATTGTAATTGATATTGCCGGTGATTTTTCACCCGCGCACATTTCTGAGAGTTTTGGGATCCTATATTGTGATTGATATTGCCGGTGATTCTTCACCCGCGCCCATTTGTTGAAAGTTTTTGATCCCCTATTGTAATTGATATTGCCGGTGATTTTTCACCCGCGCACATTTCTGAGAGTTTTTGGGATCCTATATTGTGATTGATATTGCCGGTGATTTTTCACCCGCTTACATTTTTTGAGAAGTTTTCTTCTATCTTTTATTGATATTGCCCGTGATTGTTACAATGGGCAAGCCTATGTTTTATTGATATTGCCGGTGATAGTACCCGCATAAATTTTTGAGAATTGTTGGATCCTATATTGTGATTGATATTGCCAGTGATTTTTTACCCGCATACATTTTCTTGAGAAGTTTTCTTCTATCTTTTATTGATATTGCCCGTGATTGTTACAATGGGCAAGCCTATGTATTATTGATATTGCCGGTGATAGTACCCGCATACATTTTTGAGAATTGTTGGATCCTATATTGTGATTGATATTGCCGGTGATTTTTTACCCGCATACATTTTCTTGAGAAGTTTTCTTCTATCTGTTATTGATATTGCCCGTGATTGTTACAACGGGCAAACCTATTTGTTTTATTATTGATATTGCCAGATATTGCTACAATGGGTCTTGCTGAAATGAGACCTACCTTTTATATAGATGATCTGTTAACCTACAGTCTAGAGGAGCTAAGGGGTTCTGTGAGGAGAAGGGCTTAGCAGTGAGTAGGAAGGAGACTCAGCTATCCCTGCAGACATCCCTGAGATTTTGGCAACAAGACAGATGGAGATTCTTGGAGTCCCAGTACACCTACCAAGAGGGTAGTTGGTCTGAGGGTGGCTCTAGAGAGTCTGAAGAGGAGGAAGAAAGTGTTATGGAATATCTCATAGGTGGGGAGTTCCTTGATGAGCCTAGTGCCTATGGTAGTGACAGATTACCCTCATGGTCCCCAGAGGAGTTGGTGGACAGGCGGGAAGGTCCCATAGGTAGGGAGTCCCTTGCTGGATCTAGTGCACAGGGTAGCACCCAATCCCCTTCATGGTCCCCAGAGGAGTTGGGCAGACAGAGGGAGAGGGAGTACCAGCTGGAATTGGAGAGGCTCCAAATAGAGATTGCCCAGCTGGAGGCGCACCTAGTGCAGATAGCAGAAAAGGAGAAGTTAGCTCAAGAGGGTAGGTTACCCCTGGAGCGCAGTTTTAATTGTCTGGATTCCCCAGAGAGGGTGGGGTCCAGTGGTGGCAGCAAAATTGAAGTATATAGTGATGACAGTGTAGTACACCCACCCAGAGATGTAGCGCCTGACTTGAAGGAGGGGGTTGATCTACACCAGGGGATTCCAGGATATGAGGTAGCTCCATTAGTGTGCAGTGTCCCTGAGGTGGATTGGGGAACTAGCGCAGGGGCCCATAGTCCTAGTGAAGGGAGGGACACTCTACCGACTCTGGATGAGAGGTGCAGGGAGAGGGGTTCCCCCGTGGTTGAAGTCCTGGTGTATGAGTGTGAGGACCACCCAGAAGAGTGTGGGTTGAGTGATAGAGACAGTCAGTTAATGTCTCGCCCATTGCAGGAGAGTGGTGTGGGGTACGTATGTGAGGCACTGGATTGTGAGGTAAAGGTTAGCACCTGTGTGGAGCTGTGTAATCCAATTGTGGGAGAGCATATTATGAGTTCCTGTTTTCCAGAGCTAAACCAACACCTGTCAGATTGCGAGTTCTCTGATCTTAGGGAACTTGCACAGGAGGAAGACCTCTGGGTGAGTACCAGAGGCTCTGTAGAGGCATTAGGGAATGACCCTAAGAGAAGTGGTTCAGAAGTTTTCCAACCCAGAGTGCTGGGAAAGGTTAGGAGTGTTACAGCTGGGTCCCCTTGTTGTGAGGAGGTTGTAGGGCCTCACATCCTGTCTCGTGGGAGCAGGAGTGAGACTGGGATAGGTCCCGAAGTGCCCCAGCCTCAGTCCCCAGGACTGGGTGGTTCCATGAGGGAACACCAGGTGGGGAGCCTAGTCTGTCTGGATGGACCGTCCATTGTGGGGGGTACCCCAGTGTTAGGTGAGCTGGGAGTGCCTGTAGTCAGGCCTCCATCAGTTCTTGTGCCTGGCAGTGCCACTCCTAGGGGGAGGGTACGGAAGTCCAGTCTGAGGGATGGAAGGGGGAAGGAGTCCCCAGTGGAAGAGCCAGTGGGTCAGGGGCCAATCAGAAGGGCTGAGCCCCCTAGGAGTGACCATGGTGACACCACTTCAGTCCTGGTTGGCCAGGCAGTTGTTCAGCCACAGGGGTTGGTCCCTGGGTTGGTAAGTCAGATCCAGGAGTTGTCTGCCCTGGAGGGAGGGACAACTGTAAGCAGTGTCCCGACCATTTTTTCTAAGAGCACCACTCCAGGTGGGAGGGTGCAGTATGCTGGAAGGGGTACAGAGGGAGGGAGTCCTCGCCTCTGACCCCGGTGCAACCTGCAGGTTTTTCAGGTTGGTAGGTCAGTTGCAGGGTCCAGGCCCTGAACTGGTGGAGGGTGTGTTTCCCTTGAGGGGGGCCTGTGTGCTCCCCAGGAAGTCCTGGTTGGCCAGGCAGTTGTTCAAGCACAGGGGTTGGTCCCTGGGATGGTAAGTCAGGTCCAGGTGTTGTCTGACCTGGAGGGAGGGACAACTGTAAGCAGGGTCCCGACCATTTTCTTTACTAAAAGCACCACTCCAGGTGGGAGGGTGCAGTATGCTGGAAGGGGGTGCAGAGGGAGGGAGTCCTCGCCTCTGACCCCAGTACCACCTGAGGGTTTTTCCAGGTTGATGGATCAGTTGCAGGGACAAGGCCCTGAACTAGTGGAAGAGTGTATTTTCCTTGGGGGAATTGGTGTACGCCCCCAGAAGTCCTGGGTTGCCAGGCACAGGCCCCGCCCAAGGGTACAGACCCTAGGTTGGGGGGCCAGGTTCAGGGTGTCCCCCTGATCTGGAGGAAGGGGCAACTGCTAACAGTGCCCCTCCCGGTTTGTGTTATGGAGGCACCTCTCCAGGTGGGAGGTGCCGGGCCCCAGTAAAGGGGGCGGGGAGAGGGCAGCCTCACCCCTGACCTCCGCCCAGTCTAAGGGTACAGACCCTATGCTAGGATACCAGTTGCAGGATAGAACCCCTGAACTGGTGGGCGAATTATGCAGGACACCTGCCTCAGGTGCCCTGACAATTCTGAAAGGGGGTATCGCTCCAGGTGGGAGGGTACCAAGCCCCAAAGAGGAGAACCGGGTGTGGGAGAGCCCACCCCAGTCTCTGGCCCAGCCACTGGGTACCGGCCCAGGGCTGGTGGGTCAGTGTCCGGGTGCTTTGCCTGACCTGACAGGAGGGAGAGTGTACAAAAGGTGCCAGGCACCTGGGGTTACTGCCCCTCACTCTCTGATGCCACAAAAGTTTGAGAGCCCTGAGAGGTATAGGGCTTGGATTTCATCACTGACTACTGTCAGTGATTACTGGGAGCTTGTTGTTTATCTGTTGGGACACACCTGGGGGCCAGTTAAGGTTAGATGCTGCACAGGTGGTGTCCACAGGTAAGGGGAAGAGTTCGCCATTGGTTGTCTTAGTGAGCCCTGAGAGGTATAAGGCCTGTGTCTCATCCCTGACTACTGTCAGTGGCTACTGTGGCTTATTGTTTATCTGTTGGGACACACCTGGGGGCCAGTTAAGGTTAGGTGCTGCACAGGGGGTGTCCACAGGTGAGGGGCAGAGTTCCCCATTGGTTATCTTAGTGGGCCCTGGGAGTGTGGACAGAGGGATCCACCAGGGTTCAAATTGGAGTAGAGCTGGCATATGCCCGTGCAGTTGCGGGCCAGTTCCGTGTTCTATCGCCCGAAGCAAGGAAGCCCATCAAAGTAGTGATTGGTCTACCCTGCGTTTTGGCTGGAAGGGGTTGTGTTGGAAATGGCCCTTTTTGCAGGGTCACCCCTAAACTTTTGCCTGCCTCCTGTATTTTTGCTGACCTGTTTCTGTTGGTTTTATGACTCTGGGCACTTTACCACTGCTGTTCAGTGCTAAAGTGCATATGCTCTCCCCTTGTAAATATGTCTATGTGAATTGGTATATCCCTGATTGGCTTATTTGGTTTACCTGTTAGTCCCTAGTAGTGTGGCCTGTGTGTGCCCAGGGCTGGTAAACCAAATGCTGCTGGTGGGCATGCAGCGCTGGTTTGCGCCACCCACAGAAGCAGCTTGTAAAGTGTGTCTCAGACCTGCCACTGCAGTGTCTGTGTGCAGTCCAGAACTGCCATCTTGGCTGTGAAGTGCACCCACTTCCCAGCCCCTGAACCTTCCCTTGGCATCATGTAAGTCACCCCTATGGTAGGGCGCATTGTATGTGTAAGGTAGGACATGCCTTGGTGTGTGTAGCATGTCCTGGTAGTGAATTACACCCCATTTCGCTTTTCACTACTGTAAGGCTACCTGTTCCTCATAGGCTAGAATGGGCAGTTTGACTATTACATTCTATAGTCCTAACTGACCCCAGGAACATGGTAGAAAAACGAATTTAGTATGCCAGAGCTCAGAATATTAAAATACACCTTTTAGTGAAGTTTATTTTTATATTCTGTGTTTGAAAATACCACTTTTAGAAAGTAGGTATTTTCTTGCCTAAGCCTTCCAGTGTGCTCTGCCGTTATGTGTATTGGCTGTCTGGTTTTAGAGGGGCAGGACAGGCTGAGTCAGACCTGGGTTGAATAGAGAGATCTGCATTTAGAGTGTGGGGAGGGGTGGCTCTTTGATCTGAATAGGGCTGTGCCTGGCAAGGTGAATGCTGGCTCCACCTCCCACTGTGTGTCTGCTAGCAGACCCCCTCTTTCTGAAAGGAAGGATGCAGCCTGGTAAACAAAGTGCTCCAGGCCTGAGCAGAACTGGTTCTGGCTAGGTTCAGGGACTGGTAGCTTCAAGGATCAAAGGCTTTTGGGGTATAAATATCTGTGCTCAAACCCCCTACTTTTGTATTGCTTTTGGATCTGGAGAGGAAACTCTGTCCATGCCACTGGAGGAATCTGCAGGAAGTGACTGTCCTTGTGCTTGTGTGTTGTTTCTTGCACTGGCCTGCAGCAGTGACCACTGGACCTTGAAGAAGAGAGAAAAGGACTTTTGAGAGAACTTTTATTTTTGTTACAGCAATTACCCAAAGGCTAGGAAATGAGCTAGCCTCCTGCTGGAGTCTCAGGCACATCAGACTCCACCACCAACCTCCTGCTTCCTCCCTGCGAGGATTGCTATCTGCTGATGAGGATCCTGTGAGTTCCAGGGCCTCTAGTTTGCTTCAGAGAAAAGAGTGCTGGAAATCGTCGCTAACGCACGTTTGCGAGCTGCTGCAGTCGAGAGCGCTGGAAAAATCATCGCGCTGCTGCCGCTGAGTGCTTGCAACACGAAACCATCGCTAACGCCCCTTTACGAGCCGCTGCAGCCGAGACGCGCTGGAAACATCATCGCGCGGCTGTCGCCGAGCGCTCGCAACCCCTACAGAATCATTGCTTCAAGACATCGCATTGCGGACGCCGTGCGTCCGCCATTTTCATCGCATCGCACCGTATTTCGTCGCTCCCTCGCGGAGCGCCATTTTTTCGCATCGCAACACGATCGCACAACGCAACAGGCTCGTCGCATCGACTTCTCCCTTGCGGCAAGAAAGTCATCGCATCGGCGGCCTAGCGTGCAGAAGTTTGTCGCATCGTCTCCGCACACGCAACAGGATCGTCGCATCGCCTTCGCCCTCGCGGCAAGGTCTCAGCGCATCGGCGGCCTAGCGGGCAGAAGTTGGTCGCATCGTCTCCGCACGCATCAGCAGATCGGCGCATCATCCTCCCTTGCGGCAAGGATTTTAACGCATCGCCGGCCTCGCGTGAGGAACATCATCGCTACCACTTCTTTGCGACATTTTGTTGGTTTTGCTACTAAACCCAGGTACTTTGAGAGAGAAAGGGTCGCAGAGACCACTGCCTTGAATTTGAACCTTATTTTTGCAACCTTTGAACTATTTTTTGACAGTCCTTCAACAGCCATCCTATTTTTGACAGTCTTATGAGAGAAAGGGTCGCAGAGACCACTGCCTTGAATTTGAACCTTATTTTTGCAACCTCTGAACGAGAAAGGGCGCAGAGACCCCTGCCTTGAATTTGAACCTTATTCTTGCAACCTTTGAACTATCTTTGACAGCCCTTCAACAGCTATCCTATTTTTGACAGTATTGTGGCTTTTACAGTTATTGGTCTTGTGATAAATCTGCCTTTATATAAAGATACTTATTTTTTATAACTACTTGTGTGGTGTCCCTTTGTAGTGTTCCTCACTGTGTTACTGTGTATGGTCATAAATGCTTCACACACTGCCTCTGAGATAAGCCTACCTGCTCGTGCTACGTTACCACAGGGTTGAGCAGGGGTATTAAAGAGGGTAGCCCTCTCACTCTGACTTAGGAAGAAGGGTCCCTACTTGGACAGTGGCCAGCCATTGCCAACTAGAGACCCCCATTTCTAACATTGGTGGTCAGCGGTGAGGATCTGGACTTGCATTTATGATTGCATACAGTAATTATAGTGTACACTACTAGTGAGTGCAGACCATAACGTACCGCATACATTTTTTTGAGAGCTTTTTGGATCCTATATTGTAATTGATATTGCCAGTGATTTTTCACCCGCGCACATTTTCTGAGAGTTTTTGGGATCCTATATTGTGATTGATATTGCCGGTGATTCTTCACCCGCGCCCATTTGTTGAAAGTTTTGATCCCCTATTGTAATTGATATTGCCGGTGATTTTTCACCCGCGCACATTTCTGAGAGTTTTTGGGATCCTATATTGTGATTGATATTGCCGGTGATTCTTCACCCGCGCCCATTTGTTGAAAGTTTTGATCCCCTATTGTAATTGATATTGCCGGTGATTTTTCACCCGCGCACATTTCTGAGAGTTTTTGGGATCCTATATTGTGATTGATATTGCCGGTGATTTTTCACCCGCTTACATTTTTTGAGAAGTTTTCTTCTATCTTTTATTGATATTGCCCGTGATTGTTACAATGGGCAAGCCTATGTTTTATTGATATTGCCGGTGATAGTACCCGCATAAATTTTTGAGAATTGTTGGATCCTATATTGTGATTGATATTGCCAGTGATTTTTTACCCGCATACATTTTCTTGAGAAGTTTTCTTCTATCTTTTATTGATATTGCCCGTGATTGTTACAATGGGCAAGCCTATGTATTATTGATATTGCCGGTGATAGTACCCGCATACATTTTTGAGAATTGTTGGATCCTATATTGTGATTGATATTGCCGGTGATTTTTTACCCGCATACATTTTCTTGAGAAGTTTTCTTCTATCTGTTATTGATATTGCCCGTGATTGTTACAACGGGCAAACCTATTTGTTTTATTATTGATATTGCCAGATATTGCTACAATGGGTCTTGCTGAAATGAGACCTACCTTTTATATAGATGATCTGTTAACCTACAGTCTAGAGGAGCTAAGGGGGTTCTGTGAGGAGAAGGGCTTAGCAGTGAGTAGGAAGGAGACTCAGCTATCCCTGCAGACATCCCTGAGATTTTGGCAACAAGACAGATGGAGATTCTTGGAGTCCCAGTACACCTACCAAGAAGGTAGTTGGTCTGAGGGTGGCTCTAGTGAGTCTGAAGAGGAGGAAGAAAGTGTTATGGAATATCTCATAGGTGGGAGTTCCTTGATGAGCCTAGTGCCTATGGTAGTGCCAGATTACCCTCATGGTCCCCAGAGGAGTTGGTGGACAGGCGGGAAGGTCCCATAGGTAGGGAGTCCCTTGCTGGATCTAGTGCACAGGGTAGCACCCAATCCCCTTCATGGTCCCCAGAGGAGTTGGGCAGACAGAGGGAGAGGGAGTACCAGCTGGAATTGGAGAGGCTCCAAATAGAGATTGCCCAGCTGGAGGCGCACCTAGTGCAGATAGCAGAAAAGGAGAAGTTAGCTCAAGAGGGTAGGTTACCCCTGGAGCGCAGTTTTAATTGTCTGGATTCCCCAGAGAGGGTGGGGTCCAGTGGTGGCAGCAAAATTGAAGTATATAGTGATGACAGTGTAGTACACCGACCCAGAGATGTAGCGCCTGACTTGAAGGAGGGGGTTGATCTACACCAGGGGATTCCAGGATATGAGGTAGCTCCATTAGTGTGCAGTGTCCCTGAGGTGGATTGGGGAACTAGCGCAGGGGCCCATAGTCCTAGTGAAGGGAGGGACACTCTACCGACTCTGGATGAGAGGTGCAGGGAGAGGGGTTCCCCCGTGGTTGAAGTCCTGGTGTATGAGTGTGAGGACCACCCAGAAGAGTGTGGGTTGAGTGATAGAGACAGTCAGTTAATGTCTCGCCCATTGCAGGAGAGTGGTGTGGGGTACGTATGTGAGGCACTGGATTGTGAGGTAAAGGTTAGCACCTGTGTGGAGCTGTGTAATCCAATTGTGGGAGAGCATATTATGAGTTCCTGTTTTCCAGAGCTAAACCAACACCTGTCAGATTGCGAGTTCTCTGATCTTAGGGAACTTGCACAGGAGGAAGACCTCTGGGTGAGTACCAGAGGCTCTGTAGAGGCATTAGGGAATGACCCTAAGAGAAGTGGTTCAGAAGTTTTCCAACCCAGAGTGCTGGGAAAGGTTAGGAGTGTTACAGCTGGGTCCCCTTGTTGTGAGGAGGTTGTAGGGCCTCACATCCTGTCTCGTGGGAGCAGGAGTGAGACTGGGATAGGTCCCGAAGTGCCCCAGCCTCAGTCCCCAGGACTGGGTGGTTCCATGAGGGAACACCAGGTGGGGAGCCTAGTCTGTCTGGATGGACCATCCATTGTGGGGGGTACCCCAGTGTTAGGTGAGCTGGGAGTGCCTGTAGTCAGGCCTCCATCAGTTCTTGTGCCTGGCAGTGCCACTCCTAGGGGAGGGTACGGAAGTCCAGTCTGAGGGATGAAAGGGGGAAGGAGTCCCCAGTGGAAGAGCCAGTGGGTCAGGGGCCAATCAGAAGGGCTGAGCCCCTAGGAGTGACCATGGTGACACCACTTCAGTCCTGGTTGGCCAGGCAGTTGTTCAGCCACAGGGGTTGGTCCCTGGGTTGGTAAGTCAGATCCAGGAGTTGTCTGCCCTGGAGGGAGGGACAACTGTAAGCAGTGTCCCAACCATTTTTTCTAAGAGCACCACTCCAGGTGGGAGGGTGCAGTATGCTGGAAGGGGGTACAGAGGGAGGGAGTCCTCGCCTCTGACCCCGGTGCAACCTGCAGGTTTTTTCAGGTTGGTAGGTCAGTTGCAGGGTCCAGGCCCTGAACTGGTGGAGGGGTGTGTTTCCCTTGAGGGGGCCTGTGTGCTCCCCAGGAAGTCCTGGTTGGCCAGGCAGTTGTTCAAGCACAGGGGTTGGTCCCTGGGATGGTAAGTCAGGTCCAGGTGTTGTCTGACCTGGAGGGAGGGACAACTGTAAGCAGGGTCCCGACCATTTTCTTTACTAAAAGCACCACTCCAGGTGGGAGGGTGCAGTATGCTGGAAGGGGGTGCAGAGGGAGGGAGTCCTCGCCTCTGACCCCAGTACCACCTGAGGGTTTTTCCAGGTTGATGGATCAGTTGCAGGGACAAGGCCCTGAACTAGTGGAAGAGTGTATTTTCCTTGGGGGGAATTGGTGTACGCCCCCAGAAGTCCTGGGTTGCCAGGCACAGGCCCCGCCCAAGGGTACAGACCCTAGGTTGGGGGGCCAGGTTCAGGGTGTCCCCCCTGATCTGGAGGAAGGGGCAACTGCTAACAGTGCCCCTCCCGGTTTGTGTTATGGAGGCACCTCTCCAGGTGGGAGGGTGCCGGGCCCCAGTAAAGGGGGCGGGGAGAGGGCAGCCTCACCCCTGACCTCCGCCCAGTCTAAGGGTACAGACCCTATGCTAGGATACCAGTTGCAGGATAGAACCCCTGAACTGGTGGGCGGACTATGCAGGACACCTGCCTCAGGTGCCCTGACAATTCTGAAAGGGGGTATCACTCCAGGTGGGAGGGTACCAAGCCCCAAAGAGGAGGACCGGGTGTGGGAGAGCCCACCCCAGTCTCTGGCCCAGCCGCTGGGTACCGGCCCAGGGCTGGTGGGTCAGTGTCCGGGTGCTTTGCCTGACCTGACAGGAGGGAGAGTGTACAAAAGGTGCCAGGCACCTGGGGTTACTGCCCTCACTCTCTGATGCCACAAAAGTTTGAGAGCCCTGAGAGGTATAGGGCTTGGATTTCATCACTGACTACTGTCAGTGATTACTGGGAGCTTGTTGTTTATCTGTTGGGACACACCTGGGGGCCAGTTAAGGTTAGATGCTGCACAGGTGGTGTCCACAGGTAAGGGGAAGAGTTCGCCATTGGTTGTCTTAGTGAGCCCTGAGAGGTATAAGGCCTGTGTCTCATCCCTGACTACTGTCAGTGGCTACTGTGGCTTATTGTTTATCTGTTGGGACACACCTGGGGGCCAGTTAAGGTTAGGTGCTGCACAGGGGGTGTCCACAGGTGAGGGGCAGAGTTCCCCATTGGTTATCTTAGTGGGCCCTGGGAGTGTGGACAGAGGGATCCACCAGGGTTCAAATTGGAGTAGAGCTGGCATATGTCCGTGCAGTTGCGGGCCAGTTCCGTGTTCTATCGCCCGAAGCAGGGAAGCCCATCAAAGTAGTGATTGGTCTACCCTGCGTTTTGGCTGGAAGGGGGTTGTGTTGGAAATGGCCCTTTTTGCAGGGTCACCCCTAAACTTTTTGCCTGCCTCCTGTATTTTTGCTGACCTGTTTCTGTTGGTTTTATGACTCTGGGCACTTTACCACTGCTGTTCAGTGCTAAAGTGCATATGCTCTCCCTTGTAAATATGTCTATGTGAATTGGTATATCCCTGATTGGCTTATTTGGTTTACCTGTTAGTCCCTAGTAGTGTGGCCTGTGTGTGCCCAGGGCTGGTAAACCAAATGCTGCTGGTGGGCATGCAGCGCTGGTTTGCGCCACCCACAGAAGCAGCTTGTAAAGTGTGTCTCAGACCTGCCACTGCAGTGTCTGTGTGCAGTCCAGAACTGCCATCTTGGCTGTGAAGTGCACCCACTTCCCAGCCCCTGAACCTTCCCTTGGCATCATGTAAGTCACCCCTATGGTAGGGCGCATTGTATGTGGTAAGGTAGGACATGCCTTGGTGTGTGTAGCATGTCCTGGTAGTGAATTACACCCCATTTCGCTTTTCACTACTGTAAGGCTACCTGTTCCTCATAGGCTAGAATGGGCAGTTTGACTATTACATTCTATAGTCCTAACTGACCCCAGGAACATGGTAGAAAAACGAATTTAGTATGCCTGAGCTCAGAATATTAAAATACACCTTTTAGTGAAGTTTATTTTTATATTCTGTGTTTGAAAATACCACTTTTAGAAAGTAGGTATTTTCTTGCCTAAGCCTTCCAGTGTGCTCTGCCATTATGTGTATTGGCTGTCTGGTTTTAGAGGGGCAGGACAGGCTGAGTCAGACCTGGGTTGAATAGAGAGATCTGCATTTAGAGTGTGGGGAGGGGTGGCTCTTTGATCTGAATAGGGCTGTGCCTGGCAAGGTGAATGCTGGCTCCACCTCCCACTGTGTGTCTGCTAGCAGACCCCCTCTTTCTGAAAGGAAGGATGCAGCCTGGTAAACAAAGTGCTCCAGGCCTGAGCAGAACTGGTTCTGGCTAGGTTCAGGGACTGGTAGCTTCAAGGATCAAAGGCTTTTGGGGTATAAATATCTGTGCTCAAACCCCCTACTTTTGTATTGCTTTTGGATCTGGAGAGGAAACTCTGTCCATGCCACTGGAGGAATCTGCAGGAAGTGACTGTCCTTGTGCTTGTGTGTTGTTTCTTGCACTGGCCTGCAGCAGTGACCACTTGACCTTGAAGAAGAGAGAAAAGGACTTTTGAGAGAACTTTTATTTTTGTTACAGCAATTACCCAAGGGCTAGGAAATGAGCTAGCCTCCTGCTGGAGTCTCAGGCACATCAGACTCCACCACCAACCTCCTGCTTCCTCCCTGCGAGGATTGCTATCTGCTGATGAGGCTCCTGTGAGTTCCAGGGCCTCTAGTTTGCTTCAGAGAAAAGAGTGCTGGAAATCGTCGCTAACGCACGTTTGCGAGCCGCTGCAGTCGAGAGCGCTGGAAAAATCATCGCGCTGCTGCCGCTGAGTGCTTGCAACACGAAACCATCGCTAACGCCCCTTTGCGAGCCGCTGCAGCCGAGACGCGCTGGAAACATCATCGCGCGGCTGTCGCCGAGCGCTCGCAACCCCTACAGAATCATTGCTTCAAGACATCGCATTGCGGACGCCGTGCGTCCGCCATTTTCATCGCATCGCACCGGATTTTGTCGCTCCCTCGCGGAGCGCCATTTCTTCGCATCGCAACACGATCGCACAACGCAACAGGCTCGTCGCATCGACTTCTCCCTCGCGGCAAGAAAGTCATCGCATCGGCGGCCTAGCGTGCAGAAGTTTGTCGCATCGTCTCCGCACACGCAACAGGATCGTCGCATCGCCTTCGCCCTCGCGGCAAGGTCTCAGAGCATCGGCGGCCTAGCGGGCAGAAGTTGGTCGCATCGTCTCCGCACGCATCAGCAGATCGGCGCATCATCCTCCCTTGCGGCAAGGATTTTAACGCATCGCGGCCTCGCGTGAGGAAAATCATCGCTACCACTTCTTTGCGACATTTTGTTGGTTTTGCTACTAAACCCAGGTACTTTGTGAGAGAAAGGGTCGCAGAGACCACTGCCTTGAATTTGAACCTTATTTTTGCAACCTTTGAACTATTTTTTGACAGTCCTTCAACAGCCATCCTATTTTTGACAGTCTTATGAGAGAAAGGGTCGCAGAGACCACTGCCTTGAATTTGAACCTTATTTTTGCAACCTCTGAACGAGAAAGGGCGCAGAGACCCCTGCCTTGAATTTGAACCTTATTCTTGCAACCTTTGAACTATCTTTGACAGCCCTTCAACAGCTATCCTATTTTTGACAGTATTGTGGCTTTTACAGTTATTGGTCTTGTGATAAATCTGCCTTTATATAAAGATACTTATTTTTTATAACTACTTGTGTGGTGTCCCTTTGTAGTGTTCCTCACTGTGTTACTGTGTATGGTCATAAATGCTTCACACACTGCCTCTGAGATAAGCCTACCTGCTCGTGCTACGTTACCACAGGGTTGAGCAGGGGTATTAAAGAGGGTAGCCCTCTCACTCTGACTTAGGAAGAAGGGTCCCTACTTGGACAGTGGCCAGCCATTGCCAACTAGAGACCCCCATTTCTAACAGTTACTTTAACCATTGTTTTTTTCAGTGAATTTCAGGTTTTTTTTTTTAAAGTAAATTAATTATTGATGTATGGTACAATGATTTTGTAATATATATGGTGCTTAGACTTTATTTTATAAAAAGAATGTTTTTTGTTGTAATATAAAAGAGTACTGTTTAGAGTTTGCAAAATGTTTGTAAAATCATTGTGAGTATTAAACAGATAAATATTCAATATTTCAGTAGTAAATGTGTATTTGTTGAGTTTTTGTAACTCTCATATGTATATATGATACCAGCAGTTTATTTTTAATGTGTTATTAGTTTTGCGAGAGCCTCTAAACAGTTAACTAAAACAGGTCTTTTGAGAGCTGCCCCCTACTTTTGTCATGTGTGTTGTTTTTTACTGTTTCCCTTTTTTGTAGCTCTCTCCACACATCTTACTTTCAGCAAACATGGATAATAATGGAGTTTGAAAGAACAGCCCTAACATTAACACATCACTTGAATGTAAAACTCTATGTAGATTGTATAACAGAACCACTATGCCCTGTTTTTTCCCATATAGCAGAGTATACAATATCTTCAGTATGCTTACATACATTAAATCCTTATCTTAGTACTCTACACAGGGTGAATACCTTACTTTTATGACAATACATCCTCTTAGGTGACACTTCTCTACTGACTCATACCAAGCTAAGATAATCATCTTTGAGAAAGTCTCTCCCCTTCAAACACCTTTTATATTAGTGAACACATTTTTCTTAACTATATTTAGGAGACCCACTGTCTAAAATTATATATAGTAAGTACAATAGTTGGAATGTACATAAATCATTCCTGAGAGACACCTATATCTCAAAACAAAAGTATCTTCATAGCCACCTATGAACTAAACAACATATCAAGGATAGGATTAGCTAAGGTTCAGTACAAGCACTGTTTATTGATATTTGGCATTTTAAACATCCAAATTATTAGTACTTTCATAATGTAGAAACATTAAAACTGGTTTCTAAATATGTTATATTATTTAAATAATTTGTAACAGACTTAATAATTTAATGACACCATATATTTGATTACCTGCTCATAAAGCTGTATGTTGACGGTAGCTGTATACACAAATCTTCTTTAATCAAATGGCCTATGCTGAGCACAAGTCAAAGAGATTACATTTCTTTCACCTTCAAATCACCAAGGGTAATCTCAGGTGTCTGAGATTATGCAACAGATATAAGTGTCTGAACCCTCAAATCTTGCAGCCAATCAGATCATAGCTTTTTTTTAAATTTGTAGAGGGAATGTCAACTATTGGTTGACCCTAGTATAACCTCACTCTTGCATTCTTCACACAACAAATGTGTCTGTTCCAGAATACATGTACTACAAGTACCATAATCCCCTTTAATGGTCTTTCTAAGCTTTTATTTTAGCTTAACTATTAACATTCACAACCTCTGCCTTATTTGTGTTGCTTTATAGTTCTTTTAACCAGTTAATAGGACTTGTACTGTTGTAATACACACTCCTTTCTCTCCCTGTACAATTGGGCTCACAAGACTCTCTAGAGATCAAGCAAAGACCTCCTTGTGGGGTCACTTTGTAAATTTCCATGCGATGCTCGGAGAGTCTCACAGGATCATAGGAGGCCCCCACATCAAGCTTCACAAGCAGAAGCTTGTCAATGGCTTTTGAAAGACATCTTCAGGATTGTAGCACAATTTGAAAATCACAAAATAGAAAAGCTCCTCCAAGTGACTCTGCACCATACAACCAGCAGTTGATCACAACCTAACCTACATTTCTAACTGCCAAAACTCTGCCAATTACATTTATATTTTTGCCTCCCTCCCATTTCTTCTCTTCTCTTGTAAGAGTATATTCCTTCTGAAGCTTACTCATTCTGCTGAGCACTCCTCTTGCTACTGACATCTCCATACTACACCATAGTTCGCCTTTGGATTTTGGGACACAGTTTATCCACTGGGCTAGAGAGTATGCCATTAATTGTGATATTGACTAGAATCTTGGATTTTCAAACTTGCACATCACTTGGATTGGCCATGAAGGTATGAAGGGGCATCAGTTGTTGCCAGTGGTTGATTTTGTCTTAGGATTGAGAAGTCCCGGGAGCAAGTCAATAAAACAGTTTCTGCATCTCTCTCTGACCATGGCATGGGCTCTGAATATCATAACAATATCTGCTTTCATATGCCAGGTGTCTATAGGCGAGATGGAGTGTACTTCACTGAAGAAGGGAACAGGATCTTCCTTAATAACATCAAGGAATGTATCCAGTTCTATGTGTAATTGAATAATACACTTTATAGGCACAAAGGCTTTTGTCAGAGCCACCCTATTCCTACATTATATTTTTATGTCATGCTATATCTCCTTTATTGGGGGGATACTGTTACCCGCAAGACTCTCACAAGAGCAGGAGCACACAAATGCCTGCCTCTACCCACATATTTCTCTGAGTCTCACAAGAATCTTGTGGGATTGTAAAGCACCTCATGGCAGGCCCAGTAATTTCCCATGTTGTTCTTGTGAGAAGCTCAAAGGCTCGGCCTCAGGCACCAAGCTTATCGCAGGATCGTAACAAAATTAATAATATATTGAAGGTACTAGCCTCTCTACTGAGAACCCTCTCATGGATAATGGATGTCCACATTAGGGTGTGAGAAGGGACTGCCCTGTCCTTTCAAATTTCTCTCTCAGATGACAGCTATACATAGTAGGGTATGTGGATGGACTAGCCTCTCCTTCAAGACCTCTCTCTCTGATGATGGATGTGTATAGTAGGGTGTGGAAAGGGACTGTCCTTTCCTTTCAGACCTCTCTCTCAGATGACAGGTATACATAGTAGGGTGTGGGGAGGTACTAGCCTCTCCTTTGAAACCTCTCTCTCAAATGATGGGTGTCCGTAGTAGGGTGTGTGGATGGACTGGCCTCTCCTTTGAGATATCTCTCTCAGACGACAGTTGTTCATAGGAGGGTGTGTGGATAGACAGAGCTGTTCTTCGAGCCCTATCTCCCAGATGACGGGTGTGCCAAGTAGGGTGTACAGGGAGCGACTAGCCTCTCCTATGAGACCTCTCTCTCAGATGATGGGTGTGCATTGTACTGAGTGGAGAGGAACTGGCCTCTCCTTTGAGATCTCTCTCAAATGAAAGCTGTGCATAGTAGGGTGTGTGGATGGACTAGCATTTCCTTTCAGATCTCTTTCTCAAATGACAGGTTTGCATAATAGGGTGTGTGCAAGGACTGTCCTCTTCTTTAAGACTTCTCTCTCACACCACAGGTGTGTGTAGAAGAGAGTGTGCATGGACTGACCTCTCCTTTGAGACCACTCTCTCAGATGACAGGGTACACTTATTATTATTATTATTATTATTATTATGGATTTATAGAGCGCATGGCTAATGCAAAAACAACAGTTGATGGACAGAATGCAGAACAATGTCATACATTCACCCCAGTACAGAGATCTGGGCCTAAATCCATCGTTTTTTTGCTCACCATGCCATTCCAGTTTGGACCCAGCCATATGCAAATCAGTCTTGACCCTGTGCCTCATGGGAACAGTCCAGCCGAACTGCCAAGCCAGGTCCTCCCTGGACTGGAAACAAGCATCCTAGGACCGGTATCGGGGTTTCACCCCTCTTCAGCCAGGATAGCTTGATTCCAGTGGCATGGAGAGCATGGGACCCACGTCTGGGTATACCCGTCCCACTCGGGGTGACAAATGCAAAAACAACAGTTGATGGACAGAATGCAGAACAATGTCATACATTCACCCCAGTACAGAGATCTGGGCCTAAATCCATCGTTTTTGCTCACCATGCCATTCCAGTTTGGACCCAGCCATATGCAAATCAGTCTTGACCCTGTGCCTCATGGGAACAGTCCAGCCCGAACTGCCAAGCCAGGTCCTCCCTGAACTGGAAACAAGCATCCTAGGACCGGTATCGGGGTTTCACCCCTCTTCAGCCAGGATAGCTTGATTCCAGTGGCATGGAGAGCATGGGACCCACGTCTGGGTATACCCGTCCAACTCGGGGTGACAAATGCAAAAACAACAGTTGATGGACAGAATGCAGAACAATGTCATACATTCACCCCAGTACAGAGATCTGGGCCTAAATCCATCGTTTTTTTGCTCACCATGCCATTCCAGTTTGGACCCAGCCATATGCAAATCAGTCTTGACCCTGTGCCTCATGGGAACAGTCCAGCCTGAACTGCCAAGCCAGGTCCTCCCTGGACTGGAAACAAGCATCCTAGGACCGGCCATGTCTGAACTGGGGTGGCGTGGTGAAGCAAAATAACGATGGATTAAACCCAGATCTGTGACTGGGGGTGAATGTTTGCCATTGTGCAACATTCTGTCCATCATCTTGTGTGTTTTGCAATTCGCCCCAAGTGGGAAGGGTATGCCCAGACGTGGGTCCCGTGCTCACTGCGCCACTGGGGTCAGGCTATCCTGGCTGATGAGGGCTGAATGCCCGAAACCGGTCCTAGGATGCTTGATTCCGGTCCAGGGAAGACATGGCTTGGCAGTTCGGTCTGGACTGTTCCCATGAGGCACAGGGTCAAGACTGATTTGCATTTGGCCATGTCTGAACTGGGGTGGCGTGGTGAAGCAAAATAACGATGGATTAAACCCAGATCTGTGACTGGGGGTGAATGTTTGCCATTGTGCAACATTCCGTCCATCATCTTGTGTGTAGAGCGCATGGCTACCCTTGGGCTTCCCAGCGCTGAGCAGTCAGGTACTGAGTATAGACAGGTTATACCTCAAAGATATTGCATAAATAGCCATGTTTTGATCTTTTTACGGAATTGTAATTCCCCCTCTATCCGCCTGTATTCCAGTGGTAGGGAATTCCATAATTTGGGCGCAAGGTGGGAGAAAGATCTTCCTCCCCCTTTTTCCCTTCTGACCTTTGTTTGATTTAGCCGTTCTTCTGTGCTAGATCGCAGCTGCCTCTTTGGAATATAGGGGGAGATTAGACTTCTTACTTTTTTTGGCCCTTTATTGTGCCGTGCTCTATGAGTTATGACCAGCACTTTACACTTTATTCTGGCCTCCACTGGGAGCCAGTGTAGTTTTCGTAGATGTTTTCTTACTGAGTCCCGTGCCGGGATGTTGCATAGTATTCTTGCGGCAGCATTCTGGGCTAACTGCAATTTCTGGGTAACATATTTAGGTGCTCCCAGGAACAGCGAATTTCCATAATCCAGTCGCGAGGTTACCAGCGAGTGGATCACTGTTTTCCTTAATTGAGTGGGTATTCTGTCTAGAATTTTTCGCAGACTTCTGAGAAGTCCGAAGCAGGTTGCTGTGACCTTATTGGCCTGTGAGATCATAGAGAGATCTGTTTCTAGCCAGAACCCCAGGTTTTTTACCGTTTCTGCCGGGGTGGGTGGTTTACCCAAGCATGCCGGCCAGTCTATTATAGGCCTGGATACTGCCTTGTTTCCGATCAGCAATAGCTCAGTTTTATCTCCATTTAACTTTAAGCAGCTTGCCGTCAACCATTCTTTTACTTTGACCAGGCAAGAGGATAATCTCTCACCATCCCTGCAGTTTTTTGGGTCGAGGGAGATGATCAGCTGCATATCATCAGCATACGAAGTCATGGATATATCAAATTCCAGTCCAATTTTGGCAAGTGGTTCAACATACACGTTAAAAAGTGTTGGACTCAATGAAGAGCCCTGTGGGACACCACACTTCAGGGACATAGTTTTAGAGAAGATGGTGTTTTCCTGTACTTGAAATGAACGATCACTCAGGAATAAAGTCAGCCATTTGAGCGCCGAGCCCTTTATTCCATTGTCTGAGAGTCTTCTGCACAATATACGATGATCCACCGTATCAAATGCGGCGCTCAAATCTAATAAGAGCAATGCGGCTGGTTTTCCTAGGTCCAATGATTGTTTTAACTCCTCCACCACTACCAGCAAGGCCGTTTCTGTACTGTGTTGTGCCTTGAAGCCCATCTGTGTGTGGTGGAGGCAGTGATTGGCCTCTAAGAATTCTGACAGATTCTTATTGACGTATTTTTCCAATAGCTTGCCAACATATGGTAGCAGGGAAATAGGGCGGTAGTTCTCTGGCTGTGATTGATCTGCATTTACTTTTTTTAATAATGGTTTTATCACAGCATGTTTCCAGGCCACCGGGACTGTACCTGTTTCTAGTGATTGATTCATGATCTTCATTAAGATGGGTGCAATAATGGGTGCTACTGTTTTGAGAATATGTGGAGGTGCTGGATCCAGGGGTGAACCAGACTTCACTGTGTCTAGTAAAATTTCTAGATCCTTCTGTTCCATCTTCGGGAAATTACTAATAACCTGTTGTGAGGAGGCTGCTATATGTTCTTCCTCCACCTCTATTATGTGGTCGCCTTCTGTTTTGAAGCAGCTATAAATATCTGTCACCTTCGAGAGAAAATATGAGGTTAAGTTATTACACCTCTCCTCTGAGGTTTCGGATGGGCCACTATCGACACCCAAAATATCCCCATACACAAATATCGCGATCAAAATATCGATATCAAGAATATCTACATCCTATACTTAAAATGGTAAGTACAAAAATATTGAGAAAAAAATATTGATGTCATAAATATAGTTGGACAAAATATCGTTTTTTATATATATATATATTCACTGAAAAAACCATAGGTTTCAGGCACGTTATAGTTAGAAATTAGCATTTAAAAAACCTTAGAAATTCACTGAAAAAACCATACAACGACTTTTTTACTTCGCGATACCATTACAACGCATGCATTACCACGCATGCGTTGTACATCGCGAAGTCATTACTACGCATTTTTTTAGAACGCATGGTCATTTACCACGCATGCCTTTGCAACGAATTTTGTTGTAAAGGTATGTATGGTAAATGACCATGCGTTCTAAAAACATGTAGATGATCCACGTCGTTGTAAGGAAACAGAGGCTGTTCCGTTTCCTCACAACGACGTGCACCGCCCTCAGAGACGATGTGAAGCAGGAACCACGAGGAGAGAGGAACCACGAGGAGTGAGAGGTAAGGGGGACTGGGCATGGGGTGGGGGTTTCTTTTCTAGGGTTTAGGGTAGTGCAGTGGTGTTTGGGTGGTGTAGGGGTCGTGCTGGGGGTAGTGTTTTAGGGTAGTGCAGTGGTGTTTGGGTAGTGTAGGGGGTCGTGCTGGGGGTAGTATTTTAGGGTTTAGGGTAGAGCAGTAGTGTAGGGGGTCGTGCTGGGGGTAGTGTTTTAGGGTTTAGGGTAGTGCAGTGGTGTAAGGGTAGTGTAGGGGGTCGTGCTGGGGTAGTGTTTTAGGGTTTAGGGTAGTGCAGTGGTGTTTGAGTAGTGTAGGGGGTCATGCTGGTGGTAGTGTTTTAGGGTTTAGGGTAGTGCAGTGGTGTATGTGTAGTGTAGGGGGTCATTCTGGGGGTAGTGTTTTAGGGTTTAGGGTAGTGCAGTGGTGTTTGGGTTGTGTAGTGGGTCTTGCTGGGGGTAGATTTAGGGTTTAGGGTAGTGCAGTGGTGTTTGGGTAGCGTAGGGAGTCGTGCTGGGGGTAGTGTTTTAGGGTTTAGGGTAGTGCAGTGGTGTTTGTGTAGTGTAGGGGTTGTGCTAGGGGTAGTGTTTTAGGGTTTATGTTAGTGCAGTGGTGTTTGGGTAGTGTAGGGGTAGTGCTGGGGTAGTGTTTTAGGGTTTAGGGTAGTGCAGTGGTGTTTGTGTAGTGTAGGGGGTAGTGCTGGGGGTAGTGTTTTAGGGTTTAGGGTAGTGCAGTGGTGTTTGGGTAGTGTAGGGGTTCATGCTGGGGGTAGTGTTTTAGGGTTTAGGGTATGGCAGTGGTGTTTGGGTAGTGTAGGGGGTCATGCTGGGGGTAGATTTAGGGTTTAGGGTAGTGCAGTGGTGTTTGTGTTGTGAGGGGGTCATGCTGGGGGTAGTGTTTTAGGTTTTAGAGTAGTGCAGTGGTGTTTGTATAGTGTAGGGGGTTTAGGGTAGTGCAGTGGTGTTTGTGTAGTGTAGGGGGTCATGCTGGGGGTAGTGTTTTAGGGTTTAGGAGTAGTGCAGTGGTGTTTGTGTAGTGTAGGGGGTAGTGTTTTAGGGTTTAGGGTGGTGCAGTGGTGTTTGTGTAGTGTAGGGGTCATGCTGTGGGTAGTGTTTTAGGGTTTAGGGTAGTGCAGTCGTGTTTGTGTAGTGTAGGGGGTTGTGTTTTAGGGTATAGGGTAGTGCAGTGGTGTTTGGATAGTGTAGGGGGTCATGCTGGGGTGAGTGTTTTAGGGTTTAGGGTAGTGCAGTGGTGTTTGGGTAGTGTAGGGGGTCGTGCTGGGGGTAGTGTTTAGGGTTTAGGGTAGTGCAGTGGTGTTTGTGTAGTGTGGGAGGTCATGCTGGGGGTAGATGTAGGGTTAAGTGTAGTGCAGTGGTGTTTGGGTAGTGTAGGGAGTCATGCTGGGTGTAGTGTTTTAGGGTTTAGGGTAGTCCAGTGGTGTTTGTGTAGTGTAGGGAGTTGTGCTGGGGGTAGTGTTTTAGGGTTTAGGGTAGTGCAGTGGTGTTTGGGTAGTGTAGGGGTCATGCTGGGAGTAGTGTTTTAGGGTTTAGGGTAGTGCAGTGGTGTTTGTGTAGTGTAGGGGGTCATGGTGGGGGTAGTGTTTTAGGGTTTAGGTAGTGCAGTGGTGTTTGGGTAGTGTAGGGGGTAGTGCTGGGGTAGTGTTTTGGGTTTACGGTAGTGCAGTGGTGTTTGTGTGTCGTGTAGGGGTCGTGCTGGGGTAGTGTTTTAGGGTTTAGGGTAGTGCAGTGGTGTTTGTGTAGTGTAGGGGGTAGTGTTTTAGGGTTTAGGGTAGTGCAGTGGTGTTTGTGTACTGTAGGGGGTCGTGCTGGGTTCTAGTGTTTTAGGGTTTAGGGTAGTGCAGTGGTGTTTGTGTAGTGTAGGGGGTCATGTTTTAGGGTTTAGGGTCATGCAGTGGTGTTTGGGTAGTGTAGGGGGTCGTGCTGGGTGTAGTGTTTTTGGGTTTAGGGTCGTGCAGTTGTGTTTGGGTAGTGAAGGGGGTCGTGCTGGGGGTAGTGTTTTAGGGTTTAGGGTAGTGCAGTTGTGTTTAGGTAGTGAAGGGGGTCATGCTGGGGGTAGTGTTTTTGGGTTTAGGGTAGTGCAGTGGTGTTTGTGTAGTGTAGGGGGTCATGCTGGGGGTAGATTTAGGGTTTAGGGTAGTGCAGTGGTGTTTGTGTAGTGTAGGGGTCGTGCTGGGGGTAGTGTTTTAGGGTTTAAGGCAGTGCAGTGGTGTTTGTGTAGTGAAGGGGTCGTGCTGGGGGTAGTGTTTTAGGGTTTAGGGTAGTGCAGTGGTGTTTGTGTAGTGTAGGGGGTTGTGCTATGGGTAGATTTAGGTTTTAGGGTAGTGCAGTGGTGTTTGGGTAGTGTAGGGAGTCGTGCTGGTGGTAGTGTTTTAGTGTTTAGGGTAGTGCAGTTATGTTTGGGTCGTGTAGGGTGTCGTGCTGGGGTAGTGTTTTAGGGTTTAGGGTAGTGCAGTGGTGTCTGGGTAGTGGAGGGGGTAGTGTTTTAGGGTTTAGGGTAGTGCGCCCAACCAGCCACAATATCCGTGGACAAAGGGGATCCTGACTCTTTGGAACGCTCTGCCAATTGAATAATTTGGGTCAAGGGCCCTACCACGTCCAAGACCTATCAATTCCTTTCTTGGGATCCCTCATATACTTGGAGAAAAAAGTACATAGTTTCTCATCAATTTCAGGCGTGTGTGCCACCTTCCCCTTCAGTGAGGGCCTGGGGCATTCTCCCTCATCCTATTCCTGACCTCCCTTTCAAGGGGTTGATGGATTTTCCCCACCACATACTCTGCCACTTTGGCGTCAGGGGTCCACTCCGCCGACCTAGGATGGTAAATTTGGGTAGGCTCAAACATGTCCGAGTGGACCCCGTCCCCAACCGGGGACTGAGAGGAGTGGGACTCTGGACGCCAGGGACGCCCCGTGTCCTTATCCTCATCGGAGGAGAAATCGTCCTCCGATACACCCTCTCCCTCTAAGGGAAACCCGCCGTCAGGGTCTACAATAGTGGTGACAGCGTCGCAATTTTCTCCAGGCTCCTCCTCCTCCCGGCAGGGTGCATGTTGTAGCGTTCGCGCACTCTTGAGGAAGGTCTCCGTAAGTTTATCAAATCCTTCCAAGTGCCCCGCGTTATGCTTAACGGCCCTTTTATTACCCATCTGGGAGCTACTGGGACCCGCCACCACCAGATCTGGGTCACTGAACACCCCAGGGATGCTTTTTGCCAGCTTATCAACCTGATCCCTAAGAGGAGCCAGCGCCCTAGAAATAGCCAGAGAGAGGGCTTGGTCCACTGCTGGAGGGAGAAGTTGGGGGGCCATTCTTCCTCCACTTCCTGGTAGGAGGAGTAAAAATGGTCTTCTGGAGAAGACATGATAGCAGAGGGTGTGAGCACAGAACAAATGCCCTTAAAATCCTTAAGGCAGCCCCCTCGCTGGTGCTCCAACAGCTGGGCTTTCCCCGAAGCTGTTATAAGAATAGACTGAGGCGCAATACCAATTACCACCACCAGGTGGCGCTGTTCACTAACGTGGCCATGTGGGGAAATCACTGTGTAGCGGTGTCAAAATTAGGCGAGGGTTGGTCGGGAATCAAGCGGACACTAAAGGAGTGACCGGATTCCCAAACGCGCGTAAAGACCAGCGGGAGCGTTCGACGGAGCTACCTCGCTCGGACCAGACGCGCCTGACAGGATCTCACCGTGCGCAGAGCGCACAGTGGGAGAAACTGCGAGGGGGAGAACGCGCTCGGGCAAGAGCCTGCTGCGCAGGGAATATGAAACAATACCAAGGCAATAATGCTAATAATGTGCTCAAGAAACCGCTATACAAACAGCAACAACGTCAGATTAAGCCAAGAATGTAAGGAATGCACTTAACTGACGAGCAGTGAAGAAAGAGGAAGCGGAAGGGACGTCACGATATTATATACGATGGACTGTGATATAATTGGACTATAGTTGCCTTGGAGACTACCCCTAATGGTTCATGGGTTGTGTAGTCTTTTGTTTAATGATTGTTGTGTTACGTTTTCTTTGAACTGCTATGCAAATAAAGTGAGGAAAGATATGCATAATCCTCGCCTCCGTCCTGCCATAGAATTCATTAAACTTTATTCGATCTGATTTAGAAACATAGATCATAAAAGTGTACATAAAAACAGTAAATCCTCTTTCCTAATACAATACAGTGAGAATTAATTAAAACCAGTAGGTAAAAACAGGTGTTACAAAGCTCGGTTCAGAGCAACTTCAGGTTAACAGAATCGTAAAGTTCAATGTTTCGCAAGATCAATCTCTTAACTGGAAGTCTACTGCTGGTATTGAAAGTGATTGTTTCAGTCTGAATGTCAGAATTTTCTAATGAAATAGAAGAGGATTTGAGATCTCACTTAAAACATGCCCTAAATTTTCTTTCTGCAGCACTAACCATAATTTCTATGGCAAAATGAAGCCCCTCATTGTGTTCCTTTTTAAATTAAATGTTTTAAGTGTTACCAGTTTATTCCAATCAAGATGGCTTCAGGTGTGCCATAATGTTGTCATAAGTAAGACTGTTAGCTTTCTAGTTGTTCTTTAGAACACTCTGGGAAGCTGCAGTAGAACACAAAGGCATCAACTGACAGGCTGCTCCTGTTGAAATATAACAGGAAGATATTTGAGATTTCACTTAAAACATGTCCTAATTTTTCTTTCTACAGCACTAACAATAATTTCTATGACAAAATGAACCCCTCATTTTGTTCCTTTTTAAATTAAATGTTTTAAGAGTTACCAGTTTATTCCAATCAAGATGGCTTCAGGTGTGCCATAATTTTGTCATAAGTAAGACTGTTAGCGCTCTAGTTGTTCTTTAGAACACTCTGGGAAGCTGCAGTAAAACACAAAGGCATCAACTGACAGGCTGCTCCTGTTGAAATATAACAGAAAGATATTTGAGATCACACTTGAAACATGTCCTAATTTTTCTTTCTACAGCACTAACCATAATTTCTATGACAAAATGAACCCCATCATTTTGTTCCTTTTTAAATTAAATGTTTTAAGTGTTACCAGTTTATTCCAATCAAGATGGCTTCAGGTGTGCCATACTTTTGTCATAAGTAAGGCTGTTAGCACTCTAGTTGTTCTTTAGAACACTCTGGGAAGCTGCAGTAGAACACAAAGGAATCAACTGACAGTCTCTGCCCTTGTTGGATGTACATGTTTTACTGAGAATGTCAGACTTCATTCTCACATGACTGAGAAAGATAATGTGAATTTACAGAAAATATGCTCTCATTTTAGCTTCTGGAGCACCTTCCAAAACTCTATGGGACAAGCATGTGAAAATAGTTTTCTCTCAAACATGATATCCCAGCAGAAGGTTTTTCACAGGGTAAAATCACCTTAGAACACACCACAATTCCTGAAATTAGTATGGTACCATCAACAAATGAATTCTAATGTAACTAAAGTCTGTTATCACCCTTTATAGTTCTCCTTTTGGTAACCCTCAAAATCTTCGATTCACTACAATGCATTTCAATGGGGTACTATCATGTATATTGGTCCCAAGATGGCTGCTAGCAATTCCAGGATGAAGTGCTGACAGCCAATCAGATCTCACGATGACATGTGTGGTTAGGCTCCGCCCAGATATCGATATTTTTTCTTTTTCAAATTTCTCAGGAACTACTGAACGGATTTACACCTTTTAACAAAAAGGGTTCTTTCTGAACCAAGAGCTACCTCTTTGCCAAATTTGGTGTAATTCCGTTCAGCAGTTCGGGCTGTAGCCGTGTCTATAGTTTCCTATGGAAAATTGCATGGGGAAAACATGTTTTGGGACCCCCCTTTTTTCTCGGCCCCTGCTTGCCGAATCACCCCAAAACTTTCAGGATGGGAGCAGACCGGAGCGCCCCACGAGTTTTGAAAATTTCACGAAGATTCATCAACCGGCGTCAAAGTTATTGGAAATAGAATGTTGTGAATTTCCTCTGGAAAATAGCTCCTAACTATAACTACCTACTGGCGACCGCCAGTAGGTAATAAAATAAATTAATAAATATTAAATATATTGAAGAATAAAATTAATTAAAAAAAATAAATTAGATTTAATATACATTTTAGCAAAAAAGTTAAACACACATATATGATAATTGATATATATATATATATATATATATATATATTCACTTTAAAACAATTATTAAATTAATAATTTTAATGTATTTTATAGTTTTAAAATTATATAAAATTTAACAAATAAATGTATTTATATATATACATATACCAGTAACATAAAATCTATTTACAAAAAACATTCTATTATAAATTAAAACATTAAACTATTTAAAAATCTTTAAAGTTAAATTCCCCACTCCAGTCAGTGCAACAGTAGGGAAAGTGTTGGATAGCGGAGGGGTAAAAATTACTATTCCCACTCCCATGAGTGAAACAGTGGGGAAAGTGTGGGGTAGCGGAGGAATAAAATTTACTATTCCCACTCCAGTCAGTGCAACAGTAGGGAAAGTGTTGGATAGCGGAGGGTAAAAATTACTATTCCCACTCCAATTAGTGCAACAGTAGGGAAAGTGTTGGATAGCGGAGGGGTAAAATTACTATTCCCACTCCAGTGAGTGCAACAGTAGGGAAAGTGTTAGATAGCAGAGGGATAACATTTACCATTCCCATTCCAGTGAGTGCAATACTAGGAAAAGTGTTGGATAGCGGAGGGATAATATTTACTATTACCACTCCAGTCAGTGCATCAATAGGGAAAGTGTTGGATTGCGGAGGGGTAAAATTTACTATTCTCACTCCAGTCAGTTCAAAATTAAAAACAAACAAAATATCGTCAACAGAATAAAAAAATGTTTTTTTAAAAGTAAAAAAAATATAAATATGTAAAAATAAAAATAAAAATATATTTAATATTAAAAATAAAAAATAAAAACATATTATAATGTTAAATACATATTACAAATACCTACAAATATTATATTAAATAAAATAAAAAAGAATTTTGAAACAAGTAAATATATTTATTGAGAAATTATTTATTAACAAAAACATTAATTATTACATAATTTTGTCTATTTACTTCCTAGCCTAAAACACCAGACAACTCACAACCCACATCGAAAATAAAAAAATGTATTTGCCTAATTAACATAATTAATTACCAAATAAACAAATATTATGAATTACAAAACAAATTAAAACAAATAAAATTGAATTAACTTCCCACCCTTTACACCTATAATCCCCACCACCCACACCTAAAATGAAACTGTAAAAAATGTATTACACAATTAAAAAACTAAATACAATCAAATAACCACTAGTATTTAACAACTAATTATAAAGTGAGTAAAATTAATTTACTCCCCACCCTTCACCCCTATAAACCCAACACCCAAACACAAAAAAATTAAACAATTACCCTAATTAATTATCAATGAATTAATTATTATTAATTATCAACTAATTATTAATTACAGAAAAATAAATTACTTCCCACACTGTGTACCCCTAAAAACCCCATAACCCACAACTAAAATTAATTACACAATTTCCATATTTAATTGTCAATTAATAAATTAATAATTATTAACAACTAATTATTAATTAATTAAAAACAAACTACTTCCCTGCCTTTACCCCTATAAACCCCACAACCTGCACCTAAAGTTAATTACACACTTTCCATAATTAATTGTCAATTAATTAATATTAATTAAAAACTAGTTATTAATTAATTACAAATAAATTACTTCCAACCCTTTACCCCTTTAAACCCCACAACCCACACCTAAAATGTACCCAAGAAATTTAAAAACACAATTAACATCATAAAATCTCAATTAATTAAATATTCATAAAAAAACATATTCATTAATTTATTATAATTAAATTACTTCCCACCCTATTTACCTATAAACCCGCAACCCGCTACGGAACTAATAAATGCAAAATTAATAACTATTAAAATGTAACACATATATTAAAAAACATAAACAATACTTATACAAAAAATGTATCACATACATATAAAATACATAACACTATGTAAAAAATCTATTTTTAAACAACTATATTTTTGCAAACGATATTAAAAACGTCAATATTTTTAAAATCGATATTCCTTACCTTAAAGTTGATGTTCTTGACCACAATATTCTTGCTGTCGATATTTCTCTGTCACGATATTTAAAACTTGATATTAGTGTAAGTCGACATATCCAACTCAATATTTTGACTGAATACCAGATGACAGATGTGGATAGTAGGGTGTGGGGGGGATTGAGCTACCCCTTTAAACCTTTCTCTCAGATGATGGCTGTGCATAGTAGGGCACGTGGAGGGACTGGTCTCTCTTTTTCAGACCTCTCTCTCAGATGAAGGGTGTGCATAGTAGGATGTGTGGAGGAACTGGTCTCCCTGCTGAGACCTCTCTCTGTAATAGGTCTATGTAGTGGAGTGTGGAGAGGAACTGACCTTTCCCTTCAGATCTCTCTCTCTCAGATGATGTGTGTGCATAGTAGGGCATGGGGATGGACTGCCCTCTCCTTTCAGACTTCTCTATTAGATGACAACTTTGCATAGCAGGATGTGGGGAGGGACAACTCTCTCCATTCAGACCTCTCTCTCAGATGAGTGTGCATAGTAGGGTGTGTGGGAGGACAGGATTCTCTGCTGAGACCTCTCTCTGTAATGATAGGTGTGCATAGGAGGGTGGTTGGATGAGCCTTAACTCTACTCATAACTCTTCTCAAACCAAGGAGCATAAATAGTAGAGTCTGGTAACCACCATCTACAGTAACACTCCTTCATACAGTAACAAGTGTGCTGAATAAAGTGTATTCAAACATCACCTACTCCTTATTTTTCACAATCCCACAAGAGTCTCAAGAGATCGTAACATTTTCAGAAAATAAAGATTTAACCTTCTAATCATCACAGTACTTATCTCTTACACACTTCCTCTTGAAAACAATGACCACAATATGCATTCCTACTAATGGAGTGTATTGAGAAATCATCTACTTCTTTTTTTATTTGTGATCCCACCATAAGTCCTGCGAGACTATAAACATTACTTAAAAACAATATACATGTATTATCTTCACAGTAGTTATCCCTTAGACACCTCTTCTCTGAATCTAGGAGGACTGCATGCCTTTCTGCTGCCCCCTTATATAGCATTTTGTTTCATTTCCACAACACCTCCAATTTTGCACAGTAAACAGTAATGGCAGCCATTTAATTTCTAACATTCCAGCAGCCAGCCGATCAGATCGCTCGCGAGACTTGTGGGAGCCTCTCACTCCTGTGAGAGCATGAAGACTCACAGAAAAAAATGTGCCTCTCGACCAATCATAGGGCTCTATTTTTCCATGTTCTCATGAGAGGCTCGAAGGCTCTCTCGCAAGCCCAACTGCCAAAATATACAATTATGTTTTACCCTTCATATCTCAAAAACTACTGAACAGATTTACACCAAATCACAAAAGCATAATCTGCGGACCAAAAACTAGCTCCCTGCATAATTTGGTGTAATTCCATTCAGCAGATTTTGCTAAAACTTGTCTTAAAGAAGTTTATGGAGAATGCATGGAGATTTTACGTTTTGGTACCCCCTTTTTTCTAGGCCCCCACCGGATGGATTACCTCAAAACCTTCCAGGAAGCAGCTGAGGTGGATGAACTTTTTTTTGGAAAGTTTAGTGAGATTTGTCAAATGGGGCCAAAGTTATTAGCAAATCAAAAAATGCTCCGTCTATGGAAAAGCAGAACTAACTATAACTACCTACTATTTACATCTCTTACCAAGATATGTGTATGTGGCTTCACATATAGAAAATATATGCAAAATTTACCTTTCGATAATCTGATCAGGATATTGTGACCCTTTGATATTCTGAACCCACACCTTTGCAGATACAATCAGCAGCTCAACATGCCTAATTTAGCAAAAGGACATGAACCAATTTTGATTCACGTTGGCACATTTACTGGCTGTTCTAATCAACCCCTGTCTCCGATGACCAAGGGGGTCATTTAGACCCTTGGGGTTGGGGATGGTCAGAGGATATGTCAGGGGTGGATGCTATAACCTCTGCCACCTATTGAGATGTCACCACCTACCTGTAGGTGATCTCTGTGCTTTGAAGAGAGCTGCTGTTGCAGCTCCCTTTACATCACTGAAGGCTTGCCAAGCAGGTACTGTTTAAATCGCCTTCTTGCCAAACATTTGTGTAATGAGAATATTAATTCCCAAAGCAGGAGTTTGTTTTCTCAGCATAAAAAAAAATTCCCAACATGCAGGTCATTTTCACCTTGTAAAGAGAGGCTATTCAACATTTTATCTGCCTGTATCATGCATTGCATGGTGGAGATGTGGCAGAATAATAAGGGACAGTTGCCCTGTCCCTTATTCATCATATGATCCTGTGACCATTGGTGGGTATGCTACCAGGTCCAAGATTTACACTGGCAGAGTCAATGAATGCTCCAACGATGTAAAAACAGGGCCTTCTCTGACTCTAAATAGAGGGAGGAACTACCACTTTGGTGGAATGGTAGCACTGTCAATTTATGGCTGTGATCCCCAAACCCTAAATAAGTCTCTTAATGCATTATTCATTGGTAAGTGTAAGATTTCTGTGTGAAAATAGACCTGACAGCCATTTTCTCATCTCTTGATTCTCTAATAGTGTCCTTCATGTTATAAATACCCTGATAATGACCACAGATCTGTGTACCTCTAAAGGTCAAAATACAAATGACATTTATGTGGACTCATGAGACTTATATACTGTGCCATTTCAAAAAAATGTATTTTGGCAATGATTTTCCCGAATATCTGTCTCAATATTTTTATACTTATAATCTTGATTTTGTTTTGTATCACACTACTTCACGTTCACTGAGCATTGCATTTCCCTTTTGCAATCTGTTGACATAATTTCTACTATTGGATATCAGTAGCAACCTATTACTTTGTAACCCAGTACTCCAAGTATATATTCATATGCCCAATGACTAATGCTTTGATTTTTTTATCCATTGCCTTTAATTTCAAGAAAACGGTTTATTTGCTCTCGGTATATAAGTTGTGTTTCTTGAAGAATACCAACAAACTATTGTTATTATGTATTACATTATAATACATGCAAACCTGCAATCTCTGTATAAAAACCCTTCTATCAGGGCCCGATGTACCAAGCATTTTTTCCAAAATCCGCATCAAAATTGGTGGTAACCATTTGCAAACAGGAAGGGGTCCCCAAGAGACCCCTTCCTCTTAGTGAATGTCAACAAAAACATTTGTTACAAGCAGGCAGTGGTTCCTGGGACCACTGCCTGCTCCTTAAAAATGTTTATAAAAGTATTAATCTTTTCAAATGCATCCCATTTTCCTATTACGAAAACAGGCTGCATTTAAAAAACAAAATAGATTGCTTTTTTTAAAAGCAGTCCCAGACATGGTGGTCTGCTGACTCCAGAAGGACACCATGCCTGTGACTCTAACCAATCATTGAGGGCATCAATTTGTAACCTACCCCATGCATATTAATGAGGTAGGTCGAATTGCACCCCACTATAAATCAATATTCTATGAACCAACCTAATAATTCATAGCTTATTTCACAAAATACCAATGCTTTTGGTAGACATCGGTGTGGGAATTGTACCCATTTCTACCGAATCCGAAATAGGAATCTTAGTACATTGGGCCCTAATTTCCTTAGTACATTTGAATTGTGACATCACCTGTAATAAAGAAATGACATTGCTGCTCAGCTGTAATGGGTAATTACAGTTGAGTTGTGATGTCATAATACCTGCTGCCAGTCACCAAGGTGTATAATTACAGCTGCAGTTTTAGCAATGAAAATGAGAACTGGCTTTTCCGTCCTCTCATCTGTTTTTTTAAAGTGAACAGTAAACAATAAAATGGGGATATTTATGGCAACATGTTTATTTTTTGCACACTATAAGTTGTTACAGGAAAAACTGAATTTCTCTGCATGTTTCTTCCCTTTATGAGCTACAGCATCTCTGAAATCAGTTTACAGTAAACTGATTCTGATATATTTTTTGCAACAAATTGCAAGACACCAAGGATTTGAGTGGCTTTTGGGAAGGGTGATGGCATGCCCTTGTATTATAAGGTATAAAGTACCCTCTGCCGTATCTTAAAAGTATATTGCAAGTCACCTTGGGGTTCCCAGACAATGTAAATGAACTAGTCAGTCAGCCTTGTTCCTCTATATGGTCACAGAACTCCTCAGAGACTTCCAATATACTTATAATGTATGCCTGGGTACTTTATCCCATATGTAAACACCAGTTCCATTATGATTTACTGAGTAATCCTATTGAGGTAATATGTTAGCTTTCAGTACATTTATGGGGATGTGGTCTTACAAGAGGGAGCATGGTTACAGTTTCATAATGATGCCTAGATTCCAGTTGGTTTCAAGCGTCAGGTAATTTGAACCAGGTCAGTTTGAGTTTGAGCGAAGAGGAGTTTAATAATTTTTGCTTTCAACTCAAAGAATTGGAAAAAAACCTCTCTCAATTCTTGTTAGAGCTTTTTGAAGAGGGTTCACTTTTCTGAATAATGTTGCTTTTGCATCAAATACAGGTTTCTTGCACTATGTAAGTGCATTACCAAGTGTTGTGGATCTGAGAGAAATGTTCTCTTCAGATATTTCATGTTTCAGATATTTGTTCATTTGATATTTTGTTCCTTCAACTTTAGAGGTGCAAGATCTTCTATGAACTCAGTTATAGCCTTGTTGTATTTGTCAATGAGTGAGTTTAACTTATGCTCAGCAGGAATGTTTTGAATGTTAGAGATGATATGAAGATATGAGCTGCTAGACAAGGAATGTTGATGCCCTTACAGCCTTGGACCAATCATTTTGGTCCAATCTGTTGACTGGTGAATACCGTTTTGGAAAGAAAGATGCAGGACAGCAAATGATCTGACTAGTATACTGATCAGACCATTCTTTCAAACCTTGACAATAAGAGCATCAAGGGTAGCTGTTTTCACGTGGATTGAAGAGAAGCATAATTGTTATGGTTTGCCATTTCAGCGAATGAGTGAGCTTTCGAAAATAGCTGCAACTTAAAGTATGACCAGTGCAGATGTTAGGAATATCAACAATGTATGCATCATGTGTGTGGTCGGCATAGGAAAGAATTTGTCACAGGGGCCAATCTGTGTAGAATAGGACACCAGATATATTTGAACATTGGAATTTTGAGAGCTCCATTGAAGGCAATGGAGTAGCAGTGACCTATATGAACTGGTATAGGCTCGCTGCACTCAACATTTCAAAGTTCTAATGAACAGCCTCTACCTTTCTCTTTCCCTGCCTCTCCAAAATACATGGAGCAGGGAGGGGAAAGAGGAAGGCAGAGGTTGTTCTGCAGGGCACACGGGAGCTTTTGCCCTCCCTCCTCCCTACCTCAGAGTCACTTGAGCATCAGAAGGAAGGAGGGGAAATGCTGCTCAGCTCCTGGGTCTCCTTGGCTTGGCTGAACTACAAAAAGCAGGTCAACCAAGCCTGGGAGAACCATAGACTGACTCTTGCTGTGAAAGTTCAAAATTAACAGCCTTAGCCCTGCGCATGCTGTTAGCTGTAGAACATTCACAGCAACAGCTGTGAACAAAAGCCTAATGGAGCTCGAGGTGATTTCAACCCTGATGGGGGTGGAATATTCTAATAGCTTTATAGCTTCATAGCCACACCTTCGACTTTGGCCTTTAACGTTAGAGCGGGTCTATAAACCTATATTAAGCACTGACAGTGAAAAAGCATTTGTTGTATTTTATATTTAGCTTTTGTATAATATTTATATTCTTGTAATATAGAATTCAGATTTGATAATAATTCACACTTCCAAGATAGATACCGAAGTTCCATCTGGTATATCTTCCTAAAACTAGATGGTAACCACATTCATACAAGAATTAACATCATAAAAGAGAACAAAGGTGAATCGAATGTGGTGGACATATTTTTACTTTGTATATCAAGATGTTTACCATCAGGATCCTTGCTTGCCAATGGTCATGCTTCATCTTCTTGAATTTCACTCAGTTTGAACACTAAATTGTTCCTTGTTTATCCTTAGATAATGTTCATTATTGCTGTTACTGAAAGATATTTTGTGGAACTGATTGTCATCAGGTAACTGCTACCAGCATTGTATGCATTTGAACATTCTGATTGCTGTATTATTTGCAAAATGTATTATATTGAACTGATCCATGTTTGAGTTGTGGAATTACAATCTTCATTTTCTGTAAAGACTTTGAGCTACTTAATTGATCTGGTGTCTCAGGACACATTACAAATTGCATTTGGTTTTATTCAAGGAAGTGGTGTAATCATGTTCTTTATGCATATACCTTGACATCATCAGGCAATCTACAAAAAATACTGAGAAAAGCATTATATGTGGTGAGAGAATAATCAGAACTCACAAGTGTGAGGAACCAGGCCCTGTTTGCAGTGTTCCCCCGCTTTTTGCCCCCATTTTGACTACTAGATTTTGGTTTTCTGACTCTGACTGCTAACCAGACCCAGGGCCTGTACTCTGATTAAAAGTACCTGGTAACTAGGTATAATTACAATTGGCACAGACAACCCACCTGTAAGTCCCTAGTATGTGGTAGTGCATGTAGGTCTAGATGCCCAGTAGATTTAACGCACTTAAGTGTGCACTATTGTGGTGCCTGCTGTCATTTTAAAAGCCAGGCAGGCAGCTTTTAAATTGAAATTACATGCAAATTCGACCTTGGAACTAAAGGTCCTTCCAAAGTAGTGAACTACCTTATGTTTACAGATACATCACCCATAAGGTCTCCCCTAAGTGCCCCAGAGGTAGGGTGGGTGAAGGATAAACTGACTATTTTGTTTTTCCCCATTATAGAACAATGGCTCTATAGGCTAACATGGGAATATTTTATTAAAGTGCAACTAGTGAAAGTAAGGAGATAAAAATATACTTCAAAGTATCAAAATGATAGAATAAATCTAACAACTTACCCCTGTTAGATTTGTTATAACTATCATAGAAAAGAAGTTACAGAACTTTCTTTTGTGTAAGCCAAAATCCAGCCTTCCAGCAGCTCTGCTATGATTGGCCAGCCTCTGCTAGGCTGAGCCAAGCTGTCTTAATTACAAACTGGTCTTCAAAGAGGGAATGACAGTTTAGGGCAGCAAAGGTTCACCTTCACATCCTGCACCCCCAGCCAGACAGGAGCCCCAGTACTTATATTAGTGAAGGGGCTGGAAGGGGAGTGTTAGGGAAAATTAGCCACGCCAGTGGGTTGGCTTAGTCAGATCAAACCCTCCAGGAGAGAGTTTCTACATTTCGGATTTTGGAAGAATTGTGCTTTCTGGGTCAAGAATATGCCACACTTTGGAGGACGTGGTCATACAACTGGGTGGCGCCCTGCTTCCCATTGGTCAGGGGTGCCCCCCGCTAGATGCTGATGATCTGTGAATAAATATGGGCGCACTGGCCAGCAACTCAGATCCCTGCATGAAGCAACACGGAGAAGAAGGACTGCCTTGCGGGAACCCTGATCTGCACTCAAAAGATTGCACTCTGAAGGACTGCACCTGCTGCACAGTCTGGAACTGCAGCCGTAAGGACTCTGCCTGGCTTCACAAGTATTAAGGAGTGGACTCCCTGAAAGCAACAGGTTAACAGAGCTCACCTGCACCATCTCCACCAAGAAGCTCCCAGCCTAGAGTGCGTCCAGTGGACCTTTAGGGATTTGGCCAGGTACATTGTGGGAATTGCAGTCCCAACATTCCAAGGACCATCTCAGAGATTTTAGACCCTTGGATTTATTTTGTGGACACTTTGGAACCCCAAAAGGACCTTCTGGAAGGAGATCCAGATGTTTGGAGAAGTTTAAAGAATTTTTGTCAAAAAGGTCCATGGTGTGACTGACCCGTCGTCGAGAGTCAAGCCGCAGTCATTTAACCGCGACCCAGCCTGGATTTCAGGTGCATCCCACTGAAAGCTTCGGAGCTGAAGACATCCAGGATTTCACTGAGGCCTCGCCCTGAGCCAAGCCGCCGCCGTCGGCTCGGATCTCGGCCTGAAGAGGAACCTCACTGAACGGCAAAAGAAAAAGTTGCAAAAAAGTTTCTAAGTGGAAGCTAAAATTTTGATTGAGCCCTCCTGCTTAGTGTATCTGACCAGGGCTCCATTGCAATCGGCCGCAAACTTTGACTTTGTCCCAGACAAGCGCAACCAGATGTCCTAAAGTGGTGCTTTGGGCTATTAAGCAGTAGAACTATTCTTTAAAAATTCATATCTATGGTTCTCTACATTGGGTTTTTGTTGTTTTAGTGTCTGTTCATAAAAATATAACCTTTTTTCATAAACAGGTGTTGGATTTTTATTGTGTGTGGTGTCTTACTTATTTAATGTGTTGGTGTTTTAAAATGTTTTGCAAACCTGTCTCCTAAATTAAGCCTGCCTGCTCGTTGCCAGCTACCAAGTGGTTTGAGCAACGGAATAATTTGAGACCTTGACTGAACCTTTTATTGTGTTTGTGGCTTTATTACTAGTGGTAGGTCCCTACTTATCACTACTAAGAAACCACTTTCCAACAACAAGCACATGTAGATGTACAGTGTTGCCCAATCTTACAAGGAATAAAATATACTGTATTTTAGTTTCAGGACTCAGGAGACAATATAGCTAATGTTGTTGTTTACTTTCTTTAGGACTCAACAGTATGAGACAAATCCGTACTAGGTCCAAGAGAGGGTAATACACAGTCACATGTGTCTTTTGCAATACCCTTTTCTCAGTCCATACTTTTTTACCACTATGCCTCTTTAGACATACACCAGCCATATGCAAATCAGTCTTGGTCTTGCTCCAATAGGAACAGTTTAACTCAAACTGGCAAGTCAGGTATCCTGTGAACAGGAACACAAGCAACCCAGGCTGGTTTTGGTCTAGTTAGGCCTATCAGTGAGATACGTCTGAAGTGTTTTGGCCCAAAAAGCATGGGACCTATGTCTGGACACATTCATTACACTTAAGTTGTCATAATGAGACCATAAAGGAGTTGGGTGGAATGCTTGGAAAAGTCTCAGCCACTGGCAGTTATTCAGACTTACACTTCAATCCATCTTTTGTCACCAAATGAGCCTTGGTGCCAAATCACTTTTAAGTTCTCCTGCATGTTGAAAAATGGCCTTTCCAAATGAAACATTTGCAGCGTTTGGGCAATATCTGACTATCATTCCCATCAAAATTATATTTCTAGCCTTACTATTAAGGGTGGACGTAGTTCGCAGAGTTGCGCTATGCTACGCGAAGCGGTAAAACAACTCCGCCGCGCTATGTGAGCAGCGTAGTGCGATAGGAAAATGCTGTTCGCGGTGATTGCACAGTGCCGGAAGCTTGTCCGCATTGTGCAATCATTGCAAACGGCATCATGCACAGTGCAAGCAGTCGTTTTCTGCCGCTCGAGTAGATTTCTACTCGAGCTGCAGCTTTCTCATCGCGAACGGGCAGTTTCTCATCACGAGCGGTCGCGAGCATACGCGACCACACGCAATGAGAAACCTGACCCCCGCGTTGAGAAATCTTGCCGGGAGGTTTATTTTCCACGCTCGCTCTCGCCAACTTGATGTTGCCGATCGCGAATGAGGAAAAATCACGCCGGGATGTTGATTTTGCTCGCTCGTGGTCGCCAACTTGATGTTGAGGAAGGCGAGCGATCAAAAATGTCCGCTCCACTACGCGTAGCGGATTTTCTCTGCACTCCGCGAGATCCGCGTAATGCGGAGTGCAGAAAACTCCACAAACTGCGCGAGCGGAGCGTAGTTCACCGCCCAGGGTTACTTACTATGTTTAATGTGTCAGTCTCTTTTTTGAGAGAGAAGAGAAGACACCTTCATTGGGCTGCAGTGGTGAGTGTTACTAGGCATAAAAGGCAGATAGGCAGAAACAATGATGATGGGCTTAGAGTACTCCTGGTTATTTAGTTACTTGATTTTCTTCCAAAAATCTGATATCTTTGGCCTTAGAGTCAGAAGCAATTGAATCTTCAGCAACCCATAGAAGTGTCATGAAATGCTCATCAATAGACTCCACTGGGACACCCACACCTGATTGAATTTTAAAATGCATCATTATTATTGAGGGACTCCATGCAAGTTTCTTTTTTATTGTCTCCTACATGTATCGTACATTTACCAATTCAATTCAATTTTATTCTTGATTTGTGAATCGGAGAAACACATAAAAAAATACATACAATCAAGACAGAAACAATATAAAATCCATAAAATAGAATACAGAAAGATAAACCATCATTACCAATTCATGGATTTATGAGAGTAAATTAAAAAAAGAAGCCAGCTCTAAAACAGACGTCCTCATTGTCTAATAAGTATAACTAATATAGCGCTGCTCTGCATTGGGCAAAATTGAGGTGAGTTGAAAGCATTCCTAAAAGTGACAGAAAAAAAGGAAATGCAACATAGACTTTAAGGACACCCCATCCCAAGGGCACATTGATAAAACACTAAGGGGTCGATTCCGATTCTGGCCGTAAAAAGCACCGACCGACTCGGATCCGGAAAAAATACCGACCGACACGTACCCGTGGCGCACGACACGCCAAGTACGATGCAAGGCGCGAAATATCTGACCGACACGTACCGAAACCAATTCGACCGACCGAGCCGCACGGAAAACAGCAATCCGGCCGGAAAAACACGCGAATACAACCGACCGACACGCACCCGGAACAAATCCGACCGAAACGTACACGCGAACTCCAAAACGCAAAGTACGATGCAAGGCGCGAAAACCACGACCGAGGCGGACGGAGGACAAGCCGTACGACCGACACGCATACAAAACCGAGCCGAAGCAACACAATACACCGCGACCGACACGTACGCAGCATAGAAAACTGCACAAACACAGCGTGAACGAAACGGAGAACACCGTACGAGACCAATGCAGGGTCCGACTCGGTCACAAGAACGTTTCCAACATACACAAACAGCACAAAGGAAAAATCACCCAAAAAAGGCCAAACAAGCAATTACCAAGCCAATAAATACTGGGGGGTGGGGACAGAGAACAAAGACACACCCACAACTCCACCTATATAAAGGACACAAATCACTACCATGAGCCTTTGCAAATGCCATTCCACTGCCAGCACCCAAGAGAAAGCAACCACACACCCACAGCTCATCCCTCACACAAGCCACACACCATCAGCACACCAACAAATACCTACCTCACATACACCCAGCAAAACACACACTCACACACCCTCACCTGCACACCAACACACACATCACCCACCATCACCACCCATCACCATGCCCCCAAGAAGAATCCCAAGTTCCTAGATAGTGAATTGGAAGTCATGGTAGACGAGATCCTCAGGGTGGAGCCACAGCTGTTTGGCACACTGGTCCAACAGACCCCCATGTCGCAGAAAACCAAGATGTGGGAGAGGATCATCAACAGGGTGAACGCCCAATCACCATGTCGGCGCACAAAGACCGACATCCAGAACAGGTGGTATGACGTGCGCAGGAGGGTACGGAAAATGCTGACGAAAGACTACATCAACAGCCAACACACCGGCAGTGGCCCTCCTGCCAAGCCAATATACCTCAGGCCCTGGGAGGAGAAGGTGCGGGCCATCCTTCCGCCAGTGAGCGTATATGGACTAGAGGACATCCCAGAGCCTGGTGAGTACACGACAAATGTACACAATATACTGCCACAAAACACACACATCACTGTCAAGGGGAGAGTCAAACCATGCACTCATAGCAATTACACAGCAACCAGAACAGAATCATCCCAAAATGTGTATGTCAGTCAGATAAACACAACACATGCCATCAAAAAAGTCACATCCAACTGTGCCAACACATGTACAAACACAACTACAACTACAGCTAGGCAGTGGCACAAATAGAACTAACAAACACATCCACACATGTAGCCACCACAACAACACCAACACACAGTGAAGACCACTCAAAGGAAGGAATTCTGTGTATGCTGGCCAAGTCAGTGTAGCCAATAGCATCATGGGAGTCGCAGTCACACATATTGCCCCCCACAACTGTCCCATCAACACCACCATGAACCATGCGCACATCACAGGGAGTGGAGAAGGACTCACAAGATGGCTGACACTGGCTACTGCTGTGGGGAGCACAAGGCCCTGCTGGCAACTGTGCACCAACAAACAGCAGGACACCACTGACTGACATCCTGAGAGACAACTTACACTCCCTGCAATGCAAGCACGTTCCATGGTGGGATATCTGGCTAGCTGGGTGGGAAGGGGGACTTGCAGCACTGACCATAGTCACAAGCACCTCCCCTCACACCCCCCAACACAAACTCCACAGAACCCACCTGGTAGAATGCAATGCCCCCATCCTAACACAAGATCCCACAAAGAAGCACCACCCTGGGTTATGTTGTGTGAAGCACAGGGACACTCTTGGGACTCTTAGCCAAACAACTGCCAGGACAACACTCCCAGCCATCCTGTCAGCACAGCCAGCCCACCCCACAGGGAAGCAGAATCAAAGGAAGGAAGCATGGGCATGCTGGGAAGGGGGTGGAGGCAATAGCATGATGGGAGTCGTAGTCACTGATATTGGTCACCCCCACAACTGGCCCATCAACACCACCCTGAACCATGCTCACATCACAGGAAGTGGAGAAGGACTCACAAGATGGCTGACACTGGCTACTGCTGTGGGGAGCACAAGGCCCGGCTGGCAACTGTGCACCAACAAACAGCAGGACACCACTGACTGACATCCTGAGAGACAACTTACACTCCCTGCAATGCAAGCACGTTCCATGGTGGGATATCTGGCTAGCTGGGTGGGAAGGGGGACTTGCAGCACTGACCATAGTCACAAGCACCTCCCTCACACCGCCCCCAACACAAACTCCACAGAACCCACCTGGTAGAATGCAATGCCCCCATCCTAACACAAGATCCCACAAAGAACCACCCCCTGGGTTATGTTGTGTGAAGCACAGGGACACTCTTGGGACTCTTAGCCAAACAACTGCCAGGGCAACACTCCCAGCCATCCTGTCAACACAGCCAGCCCACCCCACAGGGAAGCAGAGTCAAAGGAAGGAAGCATGGGCATGCTGGGAAGGGGGAGGAGGCAATAGCATGATGGGAGTCGTAGTCACAGCTCTACATCCCCCACCACATGGCCCAGCAAGCTCACACTCACGCATGCACATCCCACAGAGAGTGGAAAGGCCCATCAAAGATGTCTGACACTGTTGCTGTGTCGTGGGGAGCACAAGGGCATGCTGGGTACTGCACACCAACCAACAGCAGGACACCACTGTCAGCCATCTTGCCATTGCTCTCACACCACACACACTGAACTCCACACAAATGCAAGTAAGTATGGGAATGCTGGGAAGTGGGGTGGAGGCAATGGCATGCTGGGAGTCGTAGTCACAGACATAGCTCACCCCCACAACTGTCCCATCAACAGCACCCTGAACCATGCTCACATCACAGGGAGTGGAGAAGGACTCACAAGATGGCTGACACTGGCTACTGCTGTGGGGAGCACAAGGCCCTGCTGGCAAATGTGCACCAACAAACAGCAGGACACCACTGACTGACATCCTGAGAGACAACTTACACTCCCTGCAATGCAAGCACAGTCCATGGTGGGACATCTGGCTAGCTGGGTGGGAAGGGGGACTTGCAGCACTGACCATAGTCACAAGCACCTCCCCTCACACCCCCCAACACAAACTCCACAGAACCCACCTGGTAGAATGCAATGCCCCCATCCTAACACAAGATCCCACAAAGAACCACCACCCTGGGTTATGTTGTGTGAAGCACAGGGACACTCTTGGGACTCTTAGCCAAACAACTGCCAGGACAACACTCCCAGCCATCCTGTCAGCACAGCCAGCCCACCCCACAGGGAAGCAGAATCAAAAGGAAGGAAGCATGGGCATGCTGGGAAGGGGGTGGAGGCAATAGCATGATGGGAGTCGTAGTCACTGATATTGGTCACCCCCACGACTGGCCCATCAACACCACCCTGAACCATGCTCACATCACAGGAAGTGGAGAAGGACTCACAAGATGGCTGACACTGGCTACTGCTGTGGGGAGCACAAGGCCCTGCTGGCAACTGTGCACCAACAAACAGCAGGACACCACTGACTGACATCCTGAGAGACAACTTACACTCCCTGCAATGCAAGCACGTTCCATGGTGGGATATCTGGCTAGCTGGGTGGGAAGGGGGACTTGCAGCACTGACCATAGTCACAAGCACCTCCCCTCACACCCCCAACACAAACTCCACAGAACCCACCTGGTAGAATGCAATGCCCCCATCCTAACACAAGATCCCACAAAGAACCACCACCCTGGGTTATGTTGTGTGAAGCACAGGGACACTCTTGGGACTCTTAGCCAAACAACTGCCAGGACAACACTCCCAGCCATCCTGTCAACACAGCCAGCCCACCCCACAGGGAAGCAGAGTCAAAGGAAGGAAGCATGGGCATGCTGGGAAGGGGGAGGAGGCAATAGCATGATGGGAGTCGTAGTCACAGCTCTACATCCCCCACCACATGGCCCAGCAAGCTCACACTCACGCATGCACATCCCACAGAGAGTGGAAAGGCCCATCAAAGATGTCTGACACTGTTGCTGTGTCGTGGGAGCACAAGGGCATGCTGGGTACTGCACACCAACCAACAGCAGGACACCACTGTCAGCCATCTTGCCATTGCTCTCACACCCACACACACTGAACTCCACACAAATGCAAGTAAGTATGGGAATGCTGGGAAGTGGGGTGGAGGCAATGGCATGATGGGAGTCGTAGTCACAGACATAGCTCACCCCCACAACTGTCCCATCAACACCACCCTGAACCATGCTCACATCACAGGGAGTGGAGAAGGACTCACAAGATGGCTGACACTGGCTACTGCTGTGGGGAGCACAAGGCCCTGCTGGCAAATGTGCACCAACAAACAGCAGGACACCACTGACTGACATCCTGAGAGACAACTTACACTCCCTGCAATGCAAGCACAGTCCATGGTGGTATATCTGGCTAGCTGGGTGGGAAGGGGGACTTTCAGCACTGACCATAGTCACAAGCACCTCCCCTCACACCCCCCCAACACAAACTCCACAGAACCCACCTGGTAGAATGCAATGCCCCCATCCTAACACAAGATCCCACAAAGAACCACCCCCTGGGTTATGTTTTGTGAAGCACAGGGACACTCTTGGGACTCTTAGCCAAACAACTGCCAGGACAACACTCCCAGCCATCCTGTCAGCACAGCCAGCCCACCCAACAGGGAAGCAGAGTAAAAAGGAAGGAAGCATGGGCATGCTGGGAAGGGGGGAAGAGGCAATAGCATGATGGGAGTCGTAGTCACAGCTCTACATCCCCCACCACATGGCCCAGCAAGCTCACACTCACGCATGCACATCCCACAGAGAGTGGAAAGGCCCATCAAAGATGTCTGACACTGGTGCTGTGTCGTGGGGAGCACAAGGGCATGCTGGGTACTGCACACCAACAAACAGCAGGACACCACTGACTGACATCCTGTGAGACAACTTACACTCCCTGCAACGCAAGCACGTTCCATGGTGGGATAACTGACTGGTTGGGTGGGTGGGAAGGAGGGCCGGCTGTCAACCAAACACAACCAATGCAGACCATGTTCACACCCCAGAAAATACATAGAAATGCCAAAATAATGCAGGACAATGTGCCACAACAATATCAACCCCTGACTGTGACGACTTAGGACAATGCAATGTACAGGCCCGCACCCAGAGGCACAGTCACAACTGTCATGTGTGTCAACCATTGATGCCTGCAGAAACATAACATACATTGTTTGTGTCTCCCAAAAACAGGTGATGATGGGGACACAGCAGCAGACGCTGAGGAGTCCCAGTCCCAGGCTCAAGAGGATGCCGAGCTCACTGGCGTCGTACAGCCTCTGTCCTCCTCGGACGATGAAGAACAACCTGGCACATCCGGTGCAAGTCAACATGCAGCACCAGCAGGACCACCAGCTGCAGCACCAGCAGGACCACCAGCTGCACCCCTGCACCCACCCCTCCAACGACTGTCACCACGAATACCATCCCTGCCGACATGGACAGAACAAGGAGCAACACCAGCACAGTGACCCTGGACCAACCTGGGGCCATGGACACCACCACCACCACCAACCCCCAAGGTGGACCAGGGTTATCTGTGCATGCCAATGCACACACTGCACATGTCAGCAGGGGTGGTGGGAGGGGTGGGAGACAGAGGTCGCTGCTTGCATACGTTGCTGGTGTGCATGATGACCCACAACTGGTACGCATAGCTGATGCGTACCATTCCAGCACCGGAGAGCTCAGCCAGGTAGTGGGGCTCCTCAGAGACATTAAACAGCAGCAGGCTGCCCATCATGCCCGCTTGGACTCCCACATGTCCCACGTGGAGTCACACATGTCCCGTGTGGACTCACACATGTCCCGCGTGGAGTCCAAGTGGGATGCACTGCATGAGATGACGGCGGTGCACAGGGACATTTTACAATGCCTCCGCCAGATGAACAGCAACCAGTCCACACCTCCCTGTGTGCCAACAACATCTGGTGCCGAACAAACTGCAACTGCCACAGGGAGGGAGGAGGACTCTGGCGGAGAGTCCCCTGCACCGCAGCAGCCTGTACTTGAGGGGCCCCCCCAAGAAGAGGGGTCGTCCGAGGAGGGAAAAGTGAGAGGCCGATGGCCAAGCGCAACTCCCAGGAAGCCTGAACCTGTTCTGGATGTTCGCCTTTGTGCACAGACTGTTCACCCTGTTGACGGCGACACTACTCCCACACATTGCATGGGGAGTACAAGTTGGACCAATGTGTCAGACAACTGTGGCCCGATACTGGGGATCCTGTCTACCAGGACTTTCAATTCACCTAGGAACTTGGGATTGCAAGATTTATGTACAGCACAACCCATCCTATGCACTATTAACACAAATGTATCACAATAAACACACTAATACACCATACTTGCCTCTGTCGTGATTCCAACGTGGGTGCTGTTATGGGGATGATGAACTGCAAAATTACACTGTGTATGCGAACTGCAACAGCAAGGACAACACAGGCATGTGAGTACAGGCAACGTGACACACATGAGGGAGACACACCACCAGGGCTACACAACACATACACACCTAGGCCATCTGACTCATTGCCTACACTGATGTTGCCAGGGAAGACGGTGCAATGCACAGACACCACACCCATTCCCAGTTGTAGTCAAGTAGCCCACAGGTGCAGTAAGCAAATGGCAGAAAATGTGTGACCTCAGACAACGCACATCACAAAGTGAAGCACAGGTTTATTACACAGTTGCAACATGCCGTAACCACTACAGATGCAAGGTAACCCCACCTGGCAGCGGGCACACAGTCAACAACTGTAGACGGAAGGAAGTCCATGGGTGTGGCGCACATCACCTGTAGGGACACAACAGCTACCAGCCTGGATGTGCAATCACGTCGTCGGTGGACACAGTTGACCAAACGAATCTGAAAGTACCCTGTGAAGGACAGAAATGACACACAGTCAAAAGCAATGGAGTACAGGACAGAACAGCAAAACTCATGCACAATACATGTTACAAGATACCCACCCAGAACCAAGTTAGCATGTCAACACTGTTGGGGAGTACAGCCCACCTGTCACCACACATCGCAACACACATCCAGTCAAGTAGCTCATGGACACACTCCAATAGCACCAGAGCACCACCCACACATCATGCCAACTCACATCATTGACATGACACCTCAGGATACTCACATTCAGCTAAAGAAGTTGGTGATGAGCTGTGTGCGGACATCACCATCACCATCATCATCATCATCGTCACTGGCATCGTGGTCCAGGCCAGGATCCTCCACAGGTGGCGGATGTTGGTCATTGTCATCCTGGATGAGAGGCAACTCCTTCCGCACTGCCAGGTTGTGGAGCATGCAGCAGACGATGATAATCTTGCACACTTTCGCAGGGGCATATGGGAGGGACCCTCCGGTCTTGTCCAGGCAGCAGAAGCGGCTCTTCAGGAGACCAAAGGTCCGCTCAATCACTCTCCTGGTCCGACCATGTGCCTCATTGTAGCGCATCTGGGCTGGTGTCACAGGGTTCCTGAGGGGTGTCAGCAACCACGGCATGTTGGGGTATCCCGAGTCACCTACGGACAGACAAGTGCACATTAGCTGACTTGGAAAAGTGGGCGGAATACTACAGATCAGATCACACACAATGGCACAAAGTCAGTACACACCGACAAGCCAGGCACGCTGTTTCTGCATCTGTGCCATCATCCTGGGGATGCGACTACTCCTCATCACAAAGGCATCGTGTGCTGAACCAGGGAAACGGGCACACACGTGTGTGATGGTCATGTCTGCAAGACACACCACCAGTGCATTGACCAAGTGGTAGTGCTTGCGGTTCCTGTAGGCCTGCTCCTGGGCCTGTGGTGGTACCAAAGCCACATGTGTCCCATCAATGGAGCCAATGACATGCGGCATCCTCCCCAGGGCATAAAAGTCACTCTTCACGTCAGTGAGTCGTCGCAGTCTAGGGAAATAGATGTACCGGTTCAGGAAGAGCAACATTGCCACCAAAACATCGCGGAGCACACGGCTGAACATGGTCTGTGACATCCCACCAGCAGTCGCCACAGTATGTTGGAAGGTACCAGTGGCAAAGAAGTGTAGGGCTGCCATCACCTTCACCTTGGGGGTCAGCGCTGTAGGATACGGCCGGCCAGGCTGCAAATGTGGGGACAACTGCACTGCCAAATCCTCAATCAGCTGCCTGGTGAAGCGGTACCATCGGATGCTGTCCCGTTCCACCATCGTTGCCAGGTCTGGGAATGGCCGATGGACAGCAGGAGCCCTGCAGTGCAGAGGAGAAGTAAGCAAGATTGTCAGTCACCCCACATATGCGGCATTGAACACACTCAAGATCCCAACATACATCATTATGAGGCACAACTACATGAAGTGTGCAGTACCGGAAGGACATGTATGGTACATACATGGCCAACATCTGTCAACACGGTCCAACAGGTGGCATCAATTAGTCCCAGGTTGGCCCATTGGATATCATGAGGCCGTGTCACAGTTCCCATCTCCTGCTGCCGTGTCACAATAACCCCCCACAGTGACATGTGAGGACAGATGTGCCCCAGGCACCACAGCTCAATGACAGGTACATTCCCAGGGACCCTGTAATGCCACATGGACACTGGCATCACATGGAGTATCATGTATACACCACAGCAAAACAACCATGACCCCCACAGGTAGTGGCCCCACTTGCCACGGCAGGACAGACATGGACGTCTGTGACACACACGCACAACATCAGAGTCCATGCACACACAACGTGGATGTGGAGACTGTCTCCCATTGTGCACATGAAATCAGAGACATTGTAAACATTACATGCACAAAGACTGTGGAGGACCATCACTATTGTGCCACTGGGACACCCTGGCTCAAACATACCGTCCCACATGGGACTCACGGGGTATGTGACATGGCATACACATACACCACTGTGAAATGTGACCATGGCACATGCACAGATATGAACAGTTGCACATCACAGTGGTCATGTACACGTAACACCCAGGATCCTGTCCCCATGAACACGTGCACAGCCTGGGGGTGGCTGCCCACAGGTGACACCCACAGGACAACATGTACACCAACATACACACAATAGGAAATGCATCCTTACATGCCTTAGGATAAAGTTTGGACAGGCTGTCGTGATGTAGGTGTGCCCCTCACTCCCTGGGAGCTATCTGTGGCTGGCATATGTCCATCTGAGACAGGCATGCTGACATATGCCAGTCACATGTACAGTGATGCGTTGTACCGCAATGGACCGATCGGTGCTTCCGGCCAGCCCATTGCATTCAATGTGTGCGGGTACGCGTTGTACCCCTGTGCGCGTTTAACTGCATTGGACCGATCGGTGC